>JAMLFT010009181.1:0-12970 GCA_026544285.1 Pachyrhizus erosus | reverse complement strand
TATTAAATTAATTAATAAAAAATTTAAAAATATTGATTAATAAAAAAATGAAATAAATGACTGTTATGTTAAATTTATCGATAACATATCGAGTTTTTAAATTATTAAAACCATTGTTATATTATTATTTAAAAAATAATATAAATATAAATTAAAATAACAATATTATTTGATAATAAAAACAAAAATAAAAAAATCTACACAAGTAAAAATAATTTTTTTAAAAAATAAAGTAAAAAAAATGTTATGTTTCAACACTAATTTTATATTTAAAGTTATTTGTTTTATAAATAGAGAGACATAGAAACAAAAAATTTGTTGTCTTGGTGAGAACTACTCAATAATTAGTAATAGCAGTATTAAATTAAGCAAGTTGCTGGGTCTGTCAGTATATTGATGGATTGAAGTACCGACAAAATTGAATGCGTGAAGAACGTGCGCCTTTGCATTTCGGGTCCAGATGTCTAAGTACTGTCCACACACAGCCATTATTATTGAGTCATCATTTTGACTCAGCTCCTCATACATCCCTTTCATATATCTGCTGCTTGCCTTTGGGTTGACCCCATCATACCACAACAAAATCTTTAACACTCCATTTCACATTATTTAATCTCATCCTTCCTTCTATCTCTAAATTTTACTGATTTTATCTTCTTAAGTTTTTCTTTAGTACTTTACACACAAAAGTTTTTAACTTAATCGGAGAGCAAACTTCTCATTAAAACCAGAGATGAAGGTTGATTGATGGATGATATTCTGCAAAAAGAGGTTCTGTGAGGACATATGCAAGTGAAGTGTGATGCACTGATGATTGTTTTAAGGAAAATTAATATTTTAGTTTGTCACACCATATGTTTAGTCAAGAATCAAGATAATTGGGGAAAAAATGAGAGACAAAAGACATACATATAATTTTTTCATTTGGTTGGAAAGCAAAATTTATTTAAGAAATATTTTTCTTTTTTTTTTCTGATAAATTTAAGTTTCAAAATTTTCTGCTTGCCATCACTTTCTCTCCGTTCTAACAAATCTTTGACCTTGCAATTACTATTTTGTTTTATGTTGATTCTTTACTTTTTTAGCTCTTATTTTGTTTTTTTTTTCAAATTATTAATTTTAATTAGTGGCCATAAAGAAGCCTTCAGAATAAATGAAAAATCATAATTGACAAAAAAATGTCGCAATAGCTACAGTAACAAATGTAATATTGACAAAAAGGAAAAAAAATCTAATTACAAGAATAAATTAAAAAAGAATGTTAAAAACTAAATACTATTTTTTTTTTCAAAAATTGTAATTTATTTGATACTTTAACTTTAAATAGTATAAATAATTAATTTAAGGCGGAATATTATGATAAGATTAAATAATATAGCATGCTGGTCGATATTGTTTCTTATGAATTATTTTAAAACCAAAAACCAAACTTATCATTGAACTAATTCGGACATAGTTAAAGGCTTAATGATTCAAATGTGAAAGAATTGATATTGATATAATCAAAATGTTACATTAAACATTTTTTTAATTGATCTTATGAACTGGTTTTTTTTGTCGGTTTTTAACTAATTTTAATCAGTTCTTCAGCTCTTGGATTGGTTTTTCTCTCAGCCTGTTTTGTAATTTACTTAAACCGAACATTTAAGTAATTTATTAATTTTCTAATCCAATCAGTCAGTTCCTTATGATTTTAAGAACAATCTTGAGTGGTCTTCTGAACTTTTTCATCACGCATTTTGAGATTTGAACATGTTGTAAGTGTGTAGGGAAGCATTAACACGCTTCACGTGGCTGATACTTTCTTTGTCTGCAGTGTAAAAATTTTCTTGTTACTTTCTCTCCGACCTCGTCCTTGTACTGCATAGTATTTCCAGGTGTGTATTTTCTTTCTGTCTTGGCCAATTGTTAAAATAAAAAAAATAAAAATATTTTATTATTTTTATCTTAAAATAATTATAATTTATTTTTTTACACATATTAAAAAATAAATATTCTAATAAAATAATATTTATTATATGATAATTTTATTAAAATATATATATATTAATTTTAATTAATATATTAATAAATTTTTTAAGACAATAATATTTATTAGATTATGAAATTGAAATAAATATTTAAATATTTTATTAAAAATAAAAACATAAATCATTATAAATGTTATTTTTTATAAATATTTATTTATATAATATGTTATTTTAAGATAAAAGGAATAAGAAAAAATAACTCAATCGTGGGACATTCAAGCTCATTTCACCCGTCAAAACGCTTTCTACCGCACCTTCCACTTTCAAACACAAAATTTTAAACATTTGTTCCCACAATTCTGTACTAGCCAACCTTAACCATGTGTTTAAAGATTACTAAAACATGAAACCTGAAGCTAGAGGACAAAACTGAAGGCAGCCATTCTTGAAAGAGGACTCTCCAGAAGTGGATAGTAGTATTTACATAATTGGTGCAACATCGCTTCTTTGAATAACTTTGAAAATTTTCAGCAAAACATTAAAAATATAGGCAATATTTTTATTTTCGTGGCATTTTAATAAAATGGTTCAAGTAAATAAGGACATATCCTGGGCCAACTGGCACAGTCAATAGCGATGCAGCGATGCTCATTAATGTTACCATATGCAATAGTGTCTGATGACAGAGTGACAGTGGGAGTTGCGTTATTAAATACAGTAAGATAATCTTTAGAAACTTATAATGTATTTTATTTAGCTTCTTACTGCTGCTAATCCTTATGTACCCCCCGTTAGTTAAGATCAATTAGATTAAGGGTCACACCGTAAAAAAGAAAAAAAAGAAAATACATGAACGAGACATATATAATAGATTCCGATATTGCAGAAGTTCAAGTTATAGCTGTTCTTTGTCAACACTTTTATTAAAATATAAATAAAACAAAATAATTTTTTCTAAAATTATATTGATGTTAAGATGGATTAAAATATTAAAAAATTGTTATGAAGTCGCAAGTCATGATTACACCAATTTATTTATACTCTTTCAGAAACAGTTTTATTTGAAGACAATAATAAAAATTAAAAATATAACATTTAATATTATTAATTGTTCCAGCCTTAGTCAAGGGAGAGAGCCTAGATTCCCTTCATGAACATAACAGAAAAAAATTATTAAAAATATAACACTGTTAGGTTTATTGTACTTGGATTATTCTCACGTGCTTTTACAATTTTGTCCTTGAAAAGACATTTTCATTAGTTAATAGAAAATGTTTATAAACTATTTTTTTTTTGTCTTTGATTCTTTAATTATGTGAAACCTTTTTATAAGATGAAACATTAATATATTTCAATTGCAAATTTGAATAAAAATAATAATTTCCCTTCTTATTATTGTTCCATTGTATAAGTTGAATAAACCAGGTCCCAAAAGGATGTAAATATATTTTTTTAAAAAAATGACTTGTTTAATCCGTGCCTGATTCACGTTTGGCTTATGCAATAATCATTCAAAGGAGGTAATTTTAGAAAGCAATTGCTGCATGCATGATTATTTTGGCTGGCGTGAAATGACATGGCAACAAAGAAACAAACAATGAAGTATTTGCTTGCGTGTCTGATGAAGACATTGAAGTAAATACAAAGGGAAGTGTACGGAGAGGTCCACATTCATTGGTTTCCCCACCGCCAAGTTGGAATGCTTTGACTTTAGGCGTGGATCACACGCGGCGGCTATAAGGAAGAGAGTTCCGCGTGCAGAGGGAGGGCATCCAAATATGAAACACGTGTTGCTGCACTTTCTTTTGTGTTATTAAATTTAAGTTAGAAATGATTGCCTTCTCTAAAGTCACCGTGTCACTGTAACTGACACTGTGCGTCACGCTTATGCCACTTACCCTTTTCATCGTCATCACAACCCTTCACTGCATCCATTTGTGGCTACTCGTTCCTGAATCTGGATTGGAATTCCTTCTTCCTATTGTTACCTTTTTTAATCTTCAACGTATTACATAAACAAAATAAACTAGAAAAAAAAATGACTAAATTTCCTTCTTATTATTTAAATAAACAGACAAAAGGAAACAAATTAATTCTTTTAGCTTATTTAGTTAGAAAAAAAAAAAATAGACATGCCTGTTCAATATACCGTGGAATACTAATACTTGTTACAACAAAAATAAGAAAAAATGCAAGGGATATGAAAGGGAATTGAGAATGCTAATATAACTTACACTCTTTTTTTTTTAGTATTTTATTTTGGATTGGTTAAAATTTGTTAAAAAGTATTTTTTTTTAGTTTTATTTTTTTATATAATTATCATTATTCATTTATTTAGATGTAGGTCCATCAAAATAAATAAATTTTATTAAATTTTAATAAAAAACAAAATTAATGTTAAAAAAATAATGTCGTTGACCTTTTTCAATTTTTTTTAAAATTCAAGTAAATGAACTTTCACGCTTGATTGTGAAAAAAATATAATTTTTTTTTCTTTTTACCTTAATATCCTTGCCCACCCTAAAAATACACATTGATTACAAGATAAAATTGATTATATAAATATACATGATGTAATATGTTATCTTAACATGACATGTTATGAATGTACACGTAAATAATTATGTGTTGAAAAATCATCATATAAATAAATTCAAAAATTAGGTATAAGGATAAAACTAGAGGTGTAAATATGTCATGCTTAATTAATGAACCTATCTAACTCAATCAAATTGCATTTTCATGGGTTAGGTTTGATTATTGAGTTGAGTTTATTTTATTAAATCCAATTAACTAAAACATACAGTAAATGTATAATAAAAAGGACTAATTTTCTATTAATTGAAAATGTTTTCATATTTAACGTTGATTTAAGTACTATAAGTTGTAAAACAATAATAATATATATAGTTGATGAATATTATGAGTTGTTAAACATATTACAATATTTTGTTTTATCATTACAAATGAATTGTTACATACATAAATTATAAGTTTATAATCTATCATATGAATATAAATAATGTTTTATGAATATCATTAGTAAATATTTCATATTACATATGTTGTTATGAGTAAATGTTAATATTTAAGCTAAATATTGTATTGACTTCATCAATTAGACCATATTTTTAAAAATAATTGTTAAATAGAATTTAAAAATATCACACAAAATTTGAGTTTATGAAATTTTTTTTAAGATGATAAATTTTTTTAATGACTTAATATGAAAAGTTGACATAACATAAATCAATTAAATTTTTTTCAATTAGATTAAAAAATAAACAACACTCAATTGAATTAGGTCACTTACACTCCTAGATAAAATATTTTTTATTAATAATATATATATTTTTTTTTTCAAATCAAACAATTTCATATTTATTTTCACTTTACTTCTTCCAAATCAAACAATTTATATTTTGATCTTATTTTTTCTCTTACCTTATTATATATTTATTTTCAGTCTATATTTTTTTTTTCTCCACCAAACACAACATAAACATTTGTTTGAATTAAAAGAAAGAATACATCATAATTAAAAGAGATTAAAAAAGAATTAACTTTTTTTCCTTTATTTTCCTTAATAGTATGCATGAATGAAAGGAAATAATAACTTTTTATAGATGAGTATAATGTGTCCATCCAAAATGGAGGAAGAGGACAAAATCTTTTTGACGTACAAAGAATTTTTTTATTATTTATTTATTTTATTTAGAATCTTTACGTCTTTTTGTATACATTTTTTTTCTTTTATTTCCTATAAAATAATTTTACTTTTTTTTACTCATTTTTTCATTATTTATTTACACTTTTTTTTCTTAAACCAAACTTATCATAATATAAACACCTCTCCCAGCATTATTATATTACATTATTTTAGTTTTTTTATATAATAAATATGTAGTTAAATTAGTTGCTATGTTAATAAACCAGTAAACCATTTAACCTGGGAGCTGAAATGAATCGTGTTAACTCACAAGCTTGAGCGTACATGTTTTCTGTGGGATAATACGTTAAATTTTTAGAAAAATTTTAAATATATTTTTGACTTCTGTAATACGTTTTTTTTAGGTTTTGGTTTATTTTATTTTAATTATTGTAATATATATGTTTTTTCTTGTAATATATATAAAATTTATTTTTAATCTTTATTAAATATTTTTTAAAAGAACAATTAAAACGAACAAAATATTATACTAAAAAAATATTAAAAATATCAAAAAAAATTAACAAGAACCGAAATTTTTAAAAATACAATAATCATTTAAAAAAATAATTCTGTAAAGATCAAAATCAAAATAACAGTATATAAAAATATATTTAAGTCTTAAATGTGTGGCGAATAATAAAATAAGATGTTAAAAATTGTTTTTTTTATTTGAAGTATTTTTTAGATGTGTTATAGAAAAAAATAAAAGAATAGTTATATATATAAATATTAGATATAATTCTGAATTTTTAATATTTTAATTATAAAACTGTACGATAAAATACACAATGATCTTCTATATGATTATTATTGGAATACTCGAAAATTAATCGGCGAGGAAATAAAATAGATCGGAAGCAATAAGAAAGAAGATAGTGAAGAGTGTTTTGAAAGGGAATAGTGGTATATACACGTGAAGATTACAACACGGCACGCATCAAGTAAAACGTGACACAATAATTAAATAGTTGACAATATTTTAAGAGAAAATTGGCATGTCAAATTAAAAAGGGGTTCATTATTACGGAAATGAATGGGGACGTATCATCTCTCCCAGACACAACAAATTCTTTTTTTTTTTTTTCATTTTTTTATCCCTTCTTGAAGCAAAAATTATCTGAGTAGCAAAGAAAAATAATGTTGAAAATTAAGTCATGTTCTTAATATTTTTTTAGAAAAAATATAAAATTTTAATTTAACCTTTTTTTATTATTATATTAAAATAATATAAATTTTATGTAAAATATGATTATATTATTTTTAATTTTCTTAATCGAATAAAAAGAAACAAATTTATTTATTTCTTTATTTTCGTTTCATTCAAATAATAAAACATTTTTCATAAAAAAATCATAAATGCTTAACAATCTTTTATAATGCGTTAATATATTATTATACACAAAATAAAATTTTAATATTAACATTAAAGTTTTTATAATAATTATCAGTTACGGAGCTAGATGATTTTTGTTAGGCGGCTCAATAAATAAGTTACTAATAAATAAGACATTTTTATTTTTTATTTTTTAAAAAATTTATGTGTTAGACGATAATTATTATATGAATTTAAAATTTTTATAATAATTATTTTATAATCTTATTATTGATATGAACTATTTATCAATTTTTATATAAAAAAATTAATTTATCACATTTTTAGCAAGGTCTCTTTCTTTAATTATATTTTTTTATTCACAAAAAATATTAATAATCTTTTAATATGGCCACAGGACAATTTTATACGAGTAGTTAGTTAAAATCAAATAAACAAAAATTAAAAAAATTATAAATGTCTAAATACAATTTTTACATATTAGAATAGCTTTTGCTTAATTTAAAATATTATTTTTTTATTGAAATAATGTCAACACAATTAAAAAATGTATGCAAGACACACTTTAATACATAAATATGTAAAACAATCAGTAATTCATAAGTCAATAAATTTGAGCCATAAAGTTACTGCTTAAAGTAAAAAACTATGTATTATAATTCTTAGTTAAGTTTTCCTCTTAACATAGATTTCTTTATATTATTGTATTATAAAATTTTGCATAAAATACATACCTCATAAGTAGTGGGAGATTTATGAATAAAATTATAAATTTGAGTAAACTTCGATACGAATTATGACCAGAAACTTTCGGACTAGTTTAAATATTTAGAAGTTTAAAATATTACAGTGTAAAATGGAGATTCATTTTACAAATAATATCAATATAAAAACAAATTTATAACAAATTTTATATAGTCAGCATATTTAATATTTAAAATCACACAAATATAATATATGAAAGAATTACACAAGTCGCTGGTATAATATACTTAAAAATAAAATAAAGCCTTATTTATGTTAATTACCAATGTATATCTAATTTTTATTTTAGAATTATATTTTTTGTGATATAAGTTATAGGATAAGTTATAATTTATTGGCTTAAATATATTTTAAGCAGATACAAATATGATTTATCTAAAAAAAGTGCATTCAAATATGATTCTTACAATTTTTTTTTATTATTTTTGACATTTTTTTAGTATTCTCTTTAATCTACACTGTTAACTATACTGATTTTAGTGCTAAAATAATTAAAAAATAGAAAATATTCATTAAGATAATTGAACAAATAATTTTTAAATTAAAATAACTAAGTTATTTTAGATGCATAATTTAATTAAATAATGTATTTATTATTTTATAAATAATATAATAATATAAATTTTACTTTAATAATTTATTATTAATATTTAATATATTATGACAAAGATTTTTAATTAGTTTTATTGCTGTTACTTTTAAATTCAATAATTTACTTTTAATATTGTACCTTTCTTAAAAATAATTTAATTAAAAAATTGTAATTTATTTTTAATATAATGATTTTAATATTATTTTTATATTTTAATTCATTAATTTTGATTGATCGTATTATAATTTATTTTTCTAATATATCACACACAATGATTTTGTCTCTGAAGAAAAATAATAAAATTATTAAATAATTTATATAATTTTAAAATTATTTATCATAATATATTAAAAATTATATATAATATAAGATTATAATTATCGTTCTTTTCTTTTTCTGTATCAAACCATAAAAGTATGTAGTTTTTTATGTAATGTAAAATTAAAGTTATGTGTAATTACCTTCTTTAAATAATATTTTACTAACAAAAAAAGTAATAATTATTTAATAAAAGTTATATAAAAATATTGTTTACAATATAGTAAAACTTAAAAAATAATTAAAAGTAAAATAGATGTAATTATATTATTTATATAAAACAATAAGCAATCCGTCTGTCTCATACTATATATTTCTTTTAAGATTTTTATTTGTATCAAATAATATTTTAATATGTAAAATGTACAGAATAAATTTTTAGTTATATAATTAAAACTTGTAACAAATAACTACTTTTAATCTATAATTATATTATAACTAATATTCATAATAAATATACATTTTCAAATATGTAAATTATATTTTATATTTACTATAAAAAATTAAAATTATAATATGAAGTTATTTTAACTACTGACAATTTTAAAAGATCTATTGAAACACAACTTATGAATAAACATAAAATACAGTATATGAAAAACAATAGACGATTAAAGATAGAAAATAACGAATACAATTAAAAATAAAGAATAAAAAATATTTTTACTTTCTTATTTTATTTTAATTTTTAATTTTAATCTTTCACAACTTTTTATTTTATTTTTAATCCTTTATTGATTTTTTTATTTGACTTGCATTTGTTAAGTAATAATATGATTAATATAAAAAATGTATAAAAAATTTTATTTAAGTTTTCAACAATTTTTAACTGTTATAATTTTTTAACAATTTAAATATTTTTTATAATTTCAAAGAATATGGTGTTGATTTTGATTTTTTTTATAATATTTCTGATCATTTTTGTCTGTTATAAAATTTACAACAGTTAAAAATTACATAAAAAAGTAAATATTTAAGTACAAAATTTGTTTAATGCGTCATCACTCAGTACTTAAAATTTATATAAGAGACTAGAAATAATACAAATTAATTTATAAAAAAATTAAAAAATAAGAAACTAAAAATAAAATTGAGATAAAATAAAATATAAAAAATAGATTTTATCTAAAAATAAAATAATTATAGTTTTAGACATTGGAAAGAGAAAGTTTTTAGTTAATTGAATGGATAGTGTGAGAAATGTATATTTAAAAAAAAATATCAATAATGTTTATTTAAAAGAATGAGAAAAAAAGTAATATATTTTTAATATTATTGTTTTTAAAATCTTTAAAATATTGATATTTTTAATAATATATTTATTTACTTATACATTTTAATAAAAATATAATTATTGTATCCTCTATTCAATCAAAGATAAATTTGTTAATGTATAAAAATATTTTTTTATTAATGCGAAGTTCATGATCTTTTACTTTTTTTTCTTTCTCAAAAAATAAAATTAAATCTTTATGCTGTTTTTAATTTATATTTATTAAAATCAATAAAATATTATTAATAATTAATTGTGCATTTTTAATTTAATTTGAAAATATTTTTTTCTAATTTAAATGATAATAATAATTTATTATATTATATTATTTTATGTGAGGAATAGACTGAGGCGTGTGAATAATAATAAAACAAAATATAATAATATCTCCTAAATTTTTTAAAATTATACAATTTTTTTTTTATTTTTTTAACCATACATTAATCTCCCTTTTAGAAAGTATTAGTGTAATATTTAAAGGGATGTTATCATAATATTTTTTAATCATTAAAGGAATGCAAGTAAAATACTTCCAAACATTAAAGAATATTAGTGTAAGAAAAATGAAAAGAGTGATATTATATATAACTTTTATAAAGCATAAATGTGTTGCTATAATTTGCTCATAACAATATTATCTTAGTATAATCTACAACCTACGCAAACCTAAACTTGATATTGCTAACCTTTGTTTTTTGGTATATGGAGGAAACAAAACAAAATATTACAATCAAATACAAGTTGTAGCAACGACATTATCAACTAAACAAAAAATAATGAATTCCTATTTTTTGTGTGAATGACCTTTATAGTTTTATTTAGGTTTTAACATTTTGTTGATTCTTTTTTTTTTTTAATTTAGTGATTCAACCTATCAAGTTAACATTTTTTTTACTTACTAGAGTGGTAAGTAGAAAAAGGTGACCTAGGTTAAAAAAAGGTTAGTTTGACTCACCTTTGAAAATAATTATAATAACCATGTAAGTTGGTTTAAACTATTTTGATAGTTATAGGTTTGTATAATGTTTGGTTCAACTTTTTTCATGACCTTGTTATCCTTAAATTAAGAAGTTGGATAAGCACTCTTTATATATATTTTTTTTTATAAAAAACGTATCTTGTTTTTTAAAGAAAAATAATAATGAAACAAAAAGTTCTTAACACTTCATGTAAAGGTTACAACATGTTTAGGGTGAATGCTTGTGTTGTATTGAAATTAGAAAAAGATTTAGTTAATAAATGATATATATGTTTAACAAAGGAAGTGACACTATTGAAGGCCTAGTCATGTTTTACTAAAATTGCACTTGTGGTGAGACAAAACTAAATATAAACGAAATGAAAAATCAAGAAAAATTATAAATAAAATGTTTATTGAAATTGAGTCAAGAAATTAAAAGACCTTTAATTTTACTCTTAAGAATTTTCATTCAAAATCAAGGATAGTCATGTGTGTGTGTATTATTTTTAAGGATGCATTGATTTTATAGATTGAATGCATATTTTTTGTGACACCTCGAGATATATCACCTTATTTCTTGCACTATTTGTACTAGAGAACAAATAAAGACAAAGAATATATGATTTGATTACTCAATAAATCTAAAGTTTAATGTCACACTTAAATCATAGATAATATAACCATATATATAATAAAAATAAAATCCATAATTAAGGAATCCCAATTCAAAAAAATGCATAAATATTATTTTTAAAATCTATACAAGATTCATCAAAATGTCAAGGTCTATATACGTGTGTTGAATGAATCATTTTGGTTTTGTTCAATCTATAACATGCAACTAAGCTAGTGAAACAATGTCTTAGTGAGTGGTAAAACATGCAATATACACGTATTGAATGAATTACACTTATGAATCATTGCTTAAATATTTACTTTGATATGCTTAACATTAATTGTTGCTTTTTTGGGTCTTATAACAAAAGTATCGAGGATAATCTTTCGAGGAACATCCTTTTTATTTGATGTCATGATGTTGTACTTGTATCTCCCTTCAATTTCAAAGATAATCTACCGTTTCCTTGGGGAAAGGCAGTAACGATAACTTACCTACCCAAAAAGGGAACAATAAATCTCTTTCACAATAATTCTTATCTAAAACCACTTATATTTCTCTTAGAGATGATCATGAATTCATACACATTTTAGAGTCATAAATCGAATTTTTACAATGTGAAAAATTGTGAACATATGATTGAGCATTATAAGGATGAAAGAATGACAATGTTGTTCCCAGGGTGATTCGCTTAACAAGGGCTTAGCCTTACTTGACAAATGAGGGTCCAAGCATGTTCCTAAATTGATCCTCACTTGACAAATTAAAATTTTACTTAGCAAATATGCTTGAGGCAAATCAAACTCGAATGTCGCTCATTTTTTTTAACAATGAAAGTACACTGTTGCCCAAGGATTTTTTAGTGTGAGTTCCCAAGTTTGATTCTTGGATGCCCATTTGCTAAGAAAATTGGCATTTACTTGGTAAAACTCTTAAAGGGGTCATTCTTTTCCTTTTTCATTAAACGAGATAGTTTATTTGCTTGATAAAAAAGCTATGAGATTTAATCCCAAATTCTTGTGGTTGGCTCGCTCAACAAACCTTTATTCACTTAATGAAAATTGGTGATTCTATTGATTATAAAGCTTGCAAATCCAATAAGTTTAAACCATAAATGACTTGTCACTCAATCCTATGCATCAAATTATCTAATAACACTTCCTTAGGTCTATAATTACCATACTATCATCAAACACCTATTTTATCATGCAATACCGTAAAAGTCCCAAGTCAGGGTCAATATTCAAATCCTCAAATTTTAATCACAATGAAACAGCTAAAAAACAATAGTATTTTTTAAGTATTACTGAATAATGATGTTTAATGACTTAAACATTTTATTATTTGTAATTCATTATCTAAATTTCTTTAATTTATATAATATTAATATATATTATTTTCACGTAATCATTAAAATGTTTTTTATTGA
>JAMLFT010009180.1:0-12971 GCA_026544285.1 Pachyrhizus erosus | reverse complement strand
TATAACTTACATTCATTTTTTAAAAAAATTAATAACATTTTATTTTATATGTGTTTTTTATATCTTACACAAGTCTTCTCTAATATATTTATAAATGTAAATATTAGATACATTTTTTTGTTAATATAATTTTTATTTTTTATAGTTATAAAAATTAAGAAAGATTAAAATAATATAAAAATATTTAATTATATTTTTTTATCTCTTAATTTTTTATTATTTTAAATATTATTTTAGTCTTTATAATTTATTTATTTTTATTTTTAGTGTTTACAAATTATGTTTGATTTATTTTTTTACAGTACTTTAAATAGTGCTTTGAATAGTAAAAATAAAATATTATTTAAAATATTTTTAAAAATATTTTAATGTAATTTATAATGATAAAAAACAAAACAAAAAATCAAATTATAATAATTAAAAAATTTAAATATTTTTTATTTTTTAATAAATTTTACTTCAACAAATTGATTTATTATACGTTACCTTCTATTTTTAAGAAACTTACAAGTCATATAGCAAATGATGACTTTATCAACACTACTATTTATAAATGATGTATTAAAAAGAAAACAATTGAATTGGATAAAAGTTGTAATATTTCCCAAATTAACTTCAAATAAAAAGAAAACTTACAAGTTGTAATATTTCTTTACACACACTTATAGTTCCCATGTTTCAACTCCACGATTGAGTGCGTGTTTGGTTTTCATTCCTAAGCATCAAATGAAAGTTTAATGTGAATTCATCACTCACATAACATTAGTGTTCAACGGAAAATTAAACATACTCCGGCAATAACAAATGAAAACGAATATGACCTCCAAAATCTAATACATAGAGAACTCAAATTGAATAGAATGTTTTTAGAAAATGAACATGTCCACTTAAAAATTTCATCCTCAAGAAATTCATGTGCAAGGCTGGAAGAAATTACTTTTCATACAAATTTCAGTGTGTGTAAAGAAATAGAAAATAAGCCAATCATACAGATTGCACTTATAGAAATTAACAAAAAAAGGACAAAATAAATCTTCCAAAAATGACATTTTTACCTGATTTTGGCTAAATAGATAATTACAAGCCAAAAAATAAGTCGCGACTAGCCAGACACTAAAAATAAAGAAAAAGTATAATAATTAAAACATATTAACAGTATAAATGTTTGTCATTTTTTGAATTATTATCTTGAAAATCATATTTTAAGTTATTTCTAATTATTGTCAGGTTTCGGTAGATACTTAAATATGAAAATGAATCTTAAAGAAAAAAATGACTTACAATATAAATCTATGAGCTTTATATACGTTAATGAGTTAATCTCGGTTTAAACACGTCAATTTAACAGGTTAAAAGGATCCATACCCCTTAATGGGCTGGCATATAAAGTACTTAACAGGAACAAAAAGACAAAAGGCTAAAAAATTATTTCTCCATTAATGAATTGGACGGTAAAAAAGCCAATAAGGGCCAGAAGTTTATTTTTGTCCTGAACAATTCTTTGAGTTCATTAAATGTCCAATATAAAGCACAACGTGTTGGTGTTGTTACAGACCCGGCCACCCTATCATCAATTTGAACTATATAAAGGATATTGACATGATATAAATACATTACAATCTATAAAGCACTAGCTGTTTTGCTGATAATATTGAATTTTGGTATGTCACAGTTATCCTATCTTTCATATTCTATCATGTTTTACACAAATGATTAGGATTTTGTAAGACATCTTACTGTTTCATGTTGGCTTTGGGCCACCTTCTTAACTTAACAAATTCAAGTGGGTTCTCAAGCCACATAACCTGGGTTGATCCATAAGCCATCACCTATATTGGTAAGAGAGTTATTTCAAGATATCCTCCACCTTTCACTACCTTTGGTCTTGACTCTGGTCAGTTTGTTCCCCACCCACTACACAAATCAAATAACAAAAAAAAAAAAAGTAACGGCAATTTGAATGAAGAGAAGGGTATGATTATACTCTTTATAATTAGTGAAAATTAGAATAAATTATACAATTTTTTTTAAAATTTTATAAAATTACATAATTTTTATTTTATTTTTTTAACCTTTATATCAATTTTTCTTAAAAAAATTAGCTTGTTTACCTCTTAAAAAATATATTAAAGAGTGTTTTCTTAATATTTCTTTTTGTATAGATGCTTCTTGCTTCTATCCTTTGATGAGTTTTGGTTTATATTAGAATCCTCCCATTTCCTTTGGGCTACGAGGTACGTGTGGCAGTTGGAGCATGGTCCCATGTTAAACAAATAATGATAATAACAGGATAAACAAGCTAGTTGGAAGACACGTATTGATAACTGGCATCTAGACAATTTCAACACATGGGAGAAACAGATGTGACAGTTAATGAATTGTACTTTTCAAAGTTTGGAGTGCTAATTGGATTTTATTGCAACAAAAACCAAAACAGAAAAGGTTAGAATACAAAGAGAGAAAATACAGAGAATTTATTTGAATTTCAAGTTGAACTTTACATTGAAGAATTAGCATTTGGTCAATTGCCAACATCCAAGAAAATCTGCGTGACATGCATCTAAGTAGGGTAATTTACAAGTAACCAACAGATTAAGCAAGTTATTAGTTTGAATAATCTTCTTCATATATATTTTTAAGAGAAAAAATAAAAAATAAAATAAAATAAACCTCTTGTAAATTAAAATTATGTTATACATAACTTAGAATGAAATAATTGTTCACAGACTTATCCAATGAGAACTTGTAATAGTGTTGAAACAAATAGTTACTACTTTAGGGACTAGAATTTCACTCCAGAACTCCAGAGATTGCAGATGATGATGACTTTGAATAGCGTTCAAGCAATGATAGAACCTTGGCAGCTTTTCTCCTAAGGTGGCCATCACCATATATATTCATGCCAGTCAAACCAATTAGACGTGATCTAGCCGTTGTTCCATAGTATTCTACCATTTCCTTTGACACAAACACCTTCTCCAACAGTCCTAGAGCTTCTGCCTTTAGAGAATCAGTTCCCCAATTCAAAATGTCCAATATGGATCTCATTGCATTAAAATCATGCAAGACACGAGCTCCCCTTTGAGGAACATCTTCCAAAACCAATGTGGAAAGTGTCTGTATTGCTTCATAAGCAGTTGCATGAACCTCCCCATGTAACAACTTTATCAAGCCAGGTAAAGCCTTTCCTTCCAACAGACAAAATGTGGTATTCACATTGCATACACTCCCATGAGCTGGACATAAAGGAACACGTGATGATCTGAAAAGCCAGCAACCAGTTGATTTGGGAACAGCTGTGAGCTTTGGAGTGCTCATAGAAAGATCACCAATGAAAGCTGCTGCTCTTGCCTTTGCTGTGACTGAACCGGTGTTAAGAAAATCCACAAGCAAAGGATATATTCCACGCTTAACCAAATCTCTCTGTGACTCAATATTTGTAGGGTCTGTGAACCTGAAGAGTGCACTGAGAGCATTTTCTTTTGCTTCCATTTTTCCAGTTTTCAAAATGCTTATGATTGCATCAAGTCCACCCAACTCAATCAACTTTATAGTGAGTTGTCGTTCTGATTTTGGCAGGTTAGCCAGTAAACCAGCAGCAGCCATCTGTACATCGTCATTTTCTTCATTCTCAAGAAATCCAATCAAAGCTTCAAGCCTTCTAGGCCTGAAGAGGTATTCAACTACTCCTTCTGGTTCATGTTGAGAAAAAAGAAAGAGCAGAGTTATGGAAGTCTCCCTGATTTCTGAGTCAGAATCATCAAGTAGTGGAAGAATTAGAGATACACCATTGGCTGCAAGAATTGCTTTCTTAACCAAACCGGTCTCAAACTTGCAAATGCCAAGAAGAGCACGTAGTGCAGGCTTACGGATGTTGTGACCTGAGTTGGAATTCTGCTGCAGAGCTAGCATATTGGTGATGATGGAATCTAACTCAAGTTGTTTCCCTTCTCCACCAACAAAGAAATCAATTCCATCACCATCTGAAGAAAGCTTCTCAACGATTTCAGAGCATTTAATGATAATGAGTGTCTGCGACCGAGGAGAGAACATTAAATCTATAATAAGAGGGACTCCTCCAGATGCTGCAATAATTCCCTTATTGGCAAAAGATCCTGCTAATTTAACCAGGGCTGACAATGACAAGTCTTTTGATTCTATATTGCCCGACAGCATTTCTAGCAAAGGAGGAATGACTCCTTCCTTGCCAAGGAGTTTCAAGTTTGAATCATTCAACTGCAAATCAACTATGGCTTTTGCCATTGATATTCTTGAATCCGGTCCTGAGAAGATAAAGAAGAACAAAGAACTAATTATGATCAACTTACTAGTTATTATGCGAGTGACCTTTCTGTCTAAAGGATTGTAATCAGTCGCTCGGAACCAACTGCTTTATTTGGCACCTGTGCAACAAATATCTATAGGATACAAACTAAATGAAAAAGACTGTCCTAATTTGACTGTGTCCACAACAAAATAGATGAATTATTCTGCAATGTTACCTATAAGAAAGTCTATAAACATTTACCATGTGATATTGAGCAAGTCAATTTTTTCATGGAGGATACATGCATCACTTGAATTTTTTCTAAGCATTACAGGGACAAGGAGGCATTTTTTAATAAGAGTTCTTCTCCCAAGCTGGGAAGTGTCATCAAGAAAGAACATGGAATAAGAACAGATTCTAAAACCGTTTCCTAATAAACAATGATATTTACAAACTATTTTTTTTGAAGTGCTAATAAGCATCCATTTCATGTTTCCAACAAAGGATCTTAGAGCGTACTAGTTAACAACATAGGATAATTCTGTATTTCCTTGTCTTCCGCCATTTCAGAGCCAATTATATATACAATATAATGAGAAATATTCATCTTATGATTCTTATCTCAATAAACATGTTACAACTTGAAAATTGTCTATCTTCTTACCTTGAATCATGCGATCAACAAGTGGTTTATACCAGCCAAAATTAGCAGCAATAGTAATGCTTTCCTCGTTTAGTTCAAAAAGCTTCACCAAGATCTTTTCTGCAACCTCAGCAGAATGGTTGACAACATTCTTTAGAAGGGCGACAAGGAACTGAACTGCAGTGTGATTTTCAGAAAGCTTTTTGCAAAGATATTGATTCCACCCGGATTGTTCTTGAAGCAACTCATATAGCAAATCAATTGCTGCCTCTGAAATGCTAGAGTCACTCCCTAAGCAGGAAATAACGTGATCCCATCCTTGAGATTCAGCCACTTTCTCCTGTAAAATTTTATGCAAACATTGAGTTTAAATTGATCTTTAGATTAAAGGTTTGGATGTGTGTATGTGTAGCAATAAAAAGGAATCCAGACTATCTCAATGATAAAACTGGTTCACTTTCCATTCAGGAAAGAAGTGAGAGAAACTTCAATATAGAAAAATGAAAACATGAAATCAGTGAGCCATAAACGGGCAACATTTGACCTTTTAAGAAACATCATGTTCAGAAATCAAGAAATTATTTTTTCACATCTGTTTTACCTATGCTTCTCCCATTTGTCTCTCTAAATCATAAATTGAAAATCCTCAAGGAAGTGTGTGGTTTGACTAAAGCAAGAAAAAGAAACAGCTTGCCCACCTTGTTTCTTGTATTCCCCTCTACAGCACCCTTCAAAGTTATCAAAATCTTCATCTTCACTTCTCTGTCATCAGAGCTCCCAAGGATAGAGATAACAATATCAGTAAGCCGTCCTATAGAAATCCAATCCTTGTTAATAGAATTCTCTCTTACTAGAACCTGCATTTGGCCCAGGGATTCTTGCAGGTCAGAATATGATAATAAATTTTCCCTGATAGACCTTATTTCCAGACAGTAATTAAGTTCTCTCCACTCTTCAATGGACTGTCTTAGTGGAATGTTAGACCTCAAGGTAGTATCTTCAAGAACCTCTTCAGTTTCTGGGTCTGTTCTGTTGCCATCATTAAACCAATCTTCAATAGCAGATCTCTCACATGTAGTACCAGTGCAAAGGCTGACAGGATCTGCCATAACTTCTCCAGTAATAGAACAATGGAAAGGTTTGAGTGGGCGGATCCATTTTTCCCTAGAATCATATCTCTCTATCACCTTAACCCTTTCAAAGTATTGCCTCTCCACTTCTTCATAATCCCTTGCTGCATCAGCTCGAGATAGTAGCTGAATGATCTGCTCCAGAAGAACACATTCAGCTCTTTCTTTTCTGTCAGAAGCTTCTTCTTTTTCCTTCCTAATGCTGGCCAACTCTTTGCTTATCTCTGAGGGTTCCACTGGCACCCCAACTGCCCTTGCTATCTCCTCTAACATGCAATTTGCAAAAGCCTGATCTAGTTTCTGTTCTCTAAGTCCCTGGTTCAACTTGTCGACAATTTGAATCTGAGATTGTGAAGCCTCAAACTCTACCCCTTGCATCTCATTTTGTAGTCTAGTGACCTGATCAGAAATTCTTGATAGCACTTCAGTATTTGCAATAGACAATGCAGCCAGAGACTTTCCAATATCCCTGGTAACTTGTTCAACCTCCTCAACTATAGATCGACACTTAATCAGTAAGTAAAAACGGCCACGGTTCTTATACTTGTCAATCAAATTATTTGCCTTCTTAACATCAGCTTCAAGAGACTCCAGAGCAGCCCTTGCGGCTTGAGAGTCATTCAATTCTTGAAGCTGTAATTCCTTTAGCACTGGCTCAATATCAAATAGATGTTTTGAAAGGGCCTTGAAACTTTCTTTACCAATAAGAACATCAGATGCTGCGTGAGCTGTTTTCAAGACTTGGTTAGTTACCACTGTCAAAATTGTACCTATGGGAATGAGTTCCAATGCTAACATGGTGAAAAGTCTATACCGAATTCTTTACTCAAACAGGATAAACTGAACTCTTTCTATTGCCAGGAAGTTGAAATTATTGAACCTGCAAATTGCATCACCTTTTTCCCTGGAATCAAATTCCTCTAAATCAATCCACTTATATAGCATAAAAAGTTTCTGCATTAATTCTAGAACAGGCCATTTAACTGAAAGAAGAAAAGGATGTTGACTAAATGAATATTAATTCAACTATCTTGACCATTCTATATACAATAAACATCATGCTCAAGCTAAATATATTAAGAATATATAATATTAACTTGTAATATTGAGGTTTTGGGTGTTTGCTACTGTTAGTTTGGAAAATCAAATATGAACTATTATATTCAATTCAAACTTTTACTCGTGAAGTTGATTAAAAATAGTAATTTGAGCTTACAACAACAGTTGCAACAAATTTTTATCCCATCTGATGGAGGAACAAAATATAAATCACAAGTAAATTGCTTGGGTTCGTAATTCATAATACTGGGCAACTATTGTCCAGTAATGTTTCTTTTGTTTTGGTAAGGGAAATGAGGCATTAAAACAAAGCAACCAAGTTGTCAAAGAGAGATCAAATGCTACAATTAGGGGATTGATTAATTTACCAAGATACAAGTTGTCAACATATTCTACAAAAGTGAAGGAGTACAATAGACTTCAATAATTTCTTGTAATTAGGGTAAAATCAATTTCATCATACTGCCAAGATTTTATCGTTATTTCCTCTATATGATGCATACCTGATGTAAACTTATAATTCTAAGATGAAGTGGTTCCATTGCTCTCAAAATTCATGGTTTACTTTTCACATAGTATTATTCTCTAATTTCACTTTTGAGTACTCAACCACAAATTATTTAAAAAGAGCAAAAGAATCCCTGATATAAACAAACTAAAAAATTGTACTTAAGCTGCAGCAACCGTAATTCTAACATGTGGAAGTCTATATTTCAATATGCATAAATAAAAAGGGAAGGGGAAAAGAGGCTAAAAACTAACACTTAGACTCGAATATCTCGAAATCAAAACATATATATCTCAATGACTAATTAGAGAATTGAGGTTGTATTTATGCAACCTTTCAACAAAAAGACACAGGTTTAAAGGAAGGAACTGCAAGTCACTTATAACCATAGTTCAAAACATAATATTAATTAGTAGCAGCAACGAGCAGGGAAAAGAGAGTGGTAGACATACATACCTCACTGAAGCTCCAAACTAATGTCAGAACTCAGAAGTGAGAAGTAAAGTTGATTGTTACTGCTTTCTTTTGATTGGCACAGAAGAAACATGGGGAGAGAGGAGTTGAGCAAGTCAATGGTTTGAGGAAAATACAAAGAAAGTTACATTTTCCAATAATTCTATGATGTTTCAAAAATATTGTATACAATGAGTGACAGTGACATACAACATTTTCGCTTGAAGTAGATGTTCTTTTGCTGAAAAGTTAGCTCGTTTATTACGCTTCGCTACGTTAACTGTGGTTCAGAGAACGCGGACAGTTGATTTGGTCGTGTGACAGTCGTGTGACAGTGACAGTGATATTATAAACGTTCGGTACAGTTGACCTCTAAGTCTCCAGACTAGAAATTTCGTATGAAAGATGTTTTTGATTACCTAGAGTGGGATAAACAGTTTTTTTTTTTTTTCTTTTTCTTTGAGCATTGCTACTTTATAGTATGAAAACTTGACATATATGTTCAAATTCAAGGAAAAAATTAAATGAGCTTAAAATATTATTTTCATAATCACTTTTCTACTTTAGTCTTTCTATTCTTTTTAAAAAATTGTACTTTATGAAATTTATATATCAATCTAACTTTCCATAAAAGTTCAACTAAACCTTACTATATATATATATAACTTATTATTTAATTTTTGTTTTTAATTATAATTTAAAAATTATATAATAAATTAAATAATACTATATAATATTTAAAATATTAAAATTATTATTTAGTTATCAAAATTATAGATAAAAACATTAAAATCAGTTATTTAATTCTTTATTAAATATAATTAAGAATATAAAATTTAATTACATTCAACGGTTATTAAAAAATTATATAATCAATCTAATGATTAGAAAATTTGACTTAAATATAAGTTTGTTTCTTAAAAAATAGTATTTTTTTGGTTTTGGTTCTTGAATTTTTTTTATTTTAATAATTTGAATATTATTAAATTTTGGTTTTAGTCTTTGCTATTAAATAATAATATTAAATGATATCATAATAATGATTTTGATAGTTCAATAATTTATTATATTATCAAAAAATTTAATAAGACAATCACGTCATACACATATAATTTATTTAGTATATTATATTTTTAAATATTTAAAAGTTTAAAATAATTAATAACATTAAATAAGTTAATAAAAAATTTAAAAATACAGTTTAACACAAAAAATATATGTGACTGTTTTATTAAATTTTTTAATAATATAATAAGTCGTTAGACTATCAAAATTATTATTCAAACATTATTTAAAAAATAATAAAGACTAAAATCAAAATATTACTTGACAATAAAAACTAAAATAAAATTAAAATCAAAATTAAAGAACCAAAATATAAAAAATAAATCTAACTAACCAAAACAAAAAAAAAAGTATTTTTCAGAGACTAAATAAGTAAAAAAAAAAATTTAAGTAAACTTTAATACATATAGATATAAATATTAGGTATAGATAGATTATGGCTTGAAAATGCTTGTAACAGGCAAAGCGTGACCAATTGTTTTTGTAGAAAATATAATTCTACTAAACTTCTGATATTTACAAACTTCTCTGTAAGAAAATTAGGATTTAATTTTGGTTCACTACAAGTGAAATGCATTTTTTTCACTGTCATCTAAGTGTTACCACATCATTAAAAGATTTTGACTTTGCAGGTAGTTGTAGCATAGTCAACTTAAGTTATTTACATGAAGTGATAACACATGATTGGAAAATTTTTAAAGATCGATATCAAATAAAAAATAAACTCTCTTTCTCTCTCTGAATTTGTGTAAGTATTTGCATGTGTTAGAGGGCTGAGTAATTGGGAAAGGCTTTGCAATTTGCGGGACAGCAAATGTTATCGTAATTTTAATTATGGTCCTGATTAAATATTTATAAATTATAAGTTTTCCATATTATCTTTAGAAGTTAGCTTAGCTACTGCTCTCAAAGTACACACACTCTTATTCTGCTAATGCATGAATTTGTCCATCAGTCCAACTTTGAATTTCATTTTCCCATGATCCGTGGATGCCTTGGACTTTGATTAACCATAACACATCGCATCACATTTCTCTTTTCAGATGATTTTTGATTATGATGACTTGGTGAAGATTCCTTACTTTAGGTCTGAAATAGAAAGCCTCACAAATGAGACTGGGCAGTTGAGGTATCTTGTTTGGTGTGTTTTTTTAATTCATATCAAAGTATGAAATATAACATTTTATATATACATCAAATAATAATGATATTTGAACGTATCACAATTTTTAATATTATATAAACATTTTTTATTTTTTTTATCTTTCTTCTTATCACATCATATTCATCTATCTTATCTGTATATATTTTTTTCTCTCTCAGCAGATGTATAATACATTGTTGATGTTGAAGTATATTTATCCATATACGTCTTTATTATGTTTTTTTCTCATCTTCTACACATGTATATACATATACGTTACTAATTACTACATATCCCTTATATATTGAAAATCTAGGAGTGATGCTGGTGGTGAGGTGGCAAATCAACAAATGCATTTGCCTTTGATTTTGCCTAAAGTTCCTGGCCGGTTCTACTTTTATTTTGGAAAACCATTGGAAACGGAAGGTATGCCTAATACGTATTTACAGCTCGGTATGTCCATGAAATATACATTAAAAAATATTTTTCCTTCATAAATTTAATGAGATATTGTTTGACAGGAAGGGAAAAAGAACTGAGAGACAAGAAGAAATCTCAAGAGTTTTATTTACAAGTAAAATCTGAGATTGAGAAATGTATTGCTTATTTAAAGGTGAAAAGAGAAAGCGATCCCTACAGAGGTTTAGGGTCTCGGCTATTATATCAAGCGATTCATGGTTTTGAGTCAGAAGTTCCAACATTCGAAATTTGATTCTTTTGCACACATAGGTATTTGCATTTCCTAGGTTGGAGGCAAACTATGTGCAATGCCAGTAGGTTTCAGGCATTGTTTTCTAGCCTTGAGGCATGATTTTTCAGAGAAACATTGTACAATTTATCCTAATTTAAATCAATAAGTGATAAACGGAATGATTGGGGGAAGGAAAACAACTACTCAAGTTTTATTTAGAAAGGATTTTCTATTGTGTGCATGACACATGATAAGAAGTTCTAAAGTAGGGTGTATCAAATTTCATTTAATGCAACTAAAAATATCAAAATTTGACATAAATGATTATAATTAGAAGTAGTTGCTTGAAGTTTTTAGAAGTGTAATTTTTTCTTGTGAATAAGTTAGTAATGAATCAAATCAACTTGAACATAATTTAAGAGTTGACTTGATATTTGACTTATTCAACTTGATTCATTAATCAAATGAGTTAAATTTAAGCTAAAAGTTGAATTCATTAAATAAACATAGAGAACTTGAATTATACTTGAAGGATTAGAAACTCATTAGAAGAAAAGTTGAATAGTGTGTCATTTTTGAAATATTCTTACAATCCACTTTTAAAAGACAAATAATTCAACAAATGCAATTTAAAAATATTTTCGATGTCTAAAACATGAAGAAAAAATAGATAAAAACACTTATTTTATACTAGTTCAATCAATTGAGTTATGTCTAATTCTCATTCAAACTTAAAGTCGTTCATTAACAAAATTAGGTCACAACAAGTATTTTAATCAACCATTTATGGTTTACAACAAAAATTTTTTTTATGTCACTTCAAACACCTACAACTTAAGTAATCTTAATTGTCACTTCATGTTACAACTCAATCCAGCTCAAATTAAGTATATTCGAGTATTCTTTATTCATGAAGTCATTATTGATTTTCACAAATCTTTACAAGGTGAAAAATAACTCAGAGTGAGGATATACCATGAAGTTCAAATTAGAATAAGAGTATGTAATGATCTCAAGTTGAGGCCATCCAAAGGTTTAAAGAGAAGGATATAGTATAATGTTCAAGATCATTAGCATATTCAATCTTCATAACTTGCTATATATAAACATCTTGTGAAAGTGCCCATTGTGAATAAACATACCTTTTGGCATTTTTTTTTCATTATGAATTTTCATTTATTGCATGAGAGCTTCAAATACATTTTTCTTTGTTGTAGTACAGTCTTTGTCAAAAGAGAGAGAAAGAACCATGTTCTTTTTTTTTTTTCTAATTTTTGTTGACATTACTTCTAAAGTGTAGTATGTTTTTTGCGCATTCCTGTTTCTGTCTCTTCTTCAAGCAAACTTTAGACTTTAGGAGGTCCTTGGATAAGATAGTTTACTTATTCTTCATATCTTTTTTTTTTTTTTATTTAATGTCTTTCAAAATCCAAATGTTCGTTTTAGCATATTAGAGCAAAAGGATATATCTAGGGATAAGAAAAGGTGAGGTCCAACAAGGGTGATAAGTGTCACTATTTAATACATTTATGTGAGAAAATTTGTATCTTTTGGGCTTTACTATTGTGGAAATTAGCAATTATTTTCTAATTTGAGACTATTTTTTTATTAAAATACATGTTTTGAGTCTGGAAACAAAATGAGATATTTAATCCCAATTTTTATTTGAATTTTAGAGAGTTGAGGAGCAAGAAGAAATTACGAAGAATCTCGCTCAAGCGAACCATTCTCGCTTGATCGAGAATGACCCAGAAGAGCTATAGCAGAATTCGTCCAAGCGACATCTTCTCGCCCAAGGAATCTCGCTCAAGCGAAAATATCTCGCTTGAGCGAAAATGATACAGAGAGCAGGTGTTCTCAGCAGAGAATCTCGCTTGAGCGAGACATATCTCGCTTGAGCTAGACATATCTCGCTTGACCGAAATAACCCTTTATCAATTTTATGTACTTTTCGCTTGAGCGAAAATATCTAGCTCAAGCGAAAAGTCACTTAGGTCAGTACGGAAAAAAA
>JAMLFT010009179.1:0-12972 GCA_026544285.1 Pachyrhizus erosus | reverse complement strand
AATTTTAATCTTTTTAAAAAATATTTTTTGAAATATAAAAATTTTAACATTTTAACATTATGAAAACTTTTCAAAAATTTTTTTAAAAAAAATATGTATAAAATGAAGATATATTACTAATAATATCAAGTAGTAAAAATAATTGCTAATATATATATATATATATTCTCTATATTTTTTTGTTAAATTTAATTTTAATTCTTATATTTTTAAATTAATGAATTTAGTGACTTCCTCATTTTTAAACTTCACATTTAGTAATAATATTTTTATTGTCACAAAATTAAATGAGAGATTAAATTTTTATATTTTTAAAATAATAAATTTATTAAGATAAAAATCAAGTTTCAACGAAAATGTAAAAATTAAAAACATTTTTTTCTAAACAAATTAAGAAAAATTTCTTGTATAAGCAATCGTCCTACACATGCACAAACTATTTAAAGAACTGAGATAAGCAATTACCGATTTTTTGTATGTATATTCAAAATGGCTAAAACAAGGTTTAAACATAGAATTTCGAACAAGTTAATTACCGATATCTTCAGTCTTATTAAAATAACCTATATGTCTAATATTGGCATATGAAGCATATCACCTGATACCATTTGATCAACAAAATAATTACTGGAAAATGTTTTGTTTTAATTTAAATATCATCTAATTAATCTTTGTAAATAACATGAGAATGAATCATTAAAAAAACGTTGTTGAATAACTTAATTTGGAGAGGATACTGTACCATGATTAGGATTTTTTTTTGTCAGAAGAAATTTATTGCTGACAGGTTTCTTATAATTAACCATCCTCAATTATTTTTCTTATTTTGACTATTTATTTTCTTGCTTGCTTGAGTTTACTTTTATCTCTACAATATAGTAGATGTATAATTTTATTTTTTATAAAAATTTAATTACATATTTTATCTTCAATCTTTTTAAAAATAAATAATTTAATCAATTGTTAATTTATTATCTAAAAATTAGATGAAAAAATATTTATGTGATCGTAATTGATAATATTTATGAATATTTTATTCATGTAAAAAAATAATATTAAAATAAAAAAATATTTTAATACATCTTAAAAATTAAAAATATAATTATTTAAAAAATTTATTTAAAAGAAATATTTTTTAATATGTATTAAAGTAATTTTATTTTTTATATTTAACATTATTAATTTTTATGTAAAATAAGTTAATAAAAAATATTATCAATCATAACTACATCAACATATATAATTTAATTTTAGATAACAAATTAATAATAAATTAAAATTATTTAAATTTAAAAACGTTACAGATAAATGTGCTATTAAATTTGTATAAAAATAAAATTTATACATTTTCGAAACTATAACGACAAAAATGAATTTAAGCTTAATATTTATGTGTCGTTTACTTTTGACAAAATATTTTATTCTCTTTTTACAGTTTCCATTTGTAAAAATAAAAGATATTTTCTCTCTATAATTTTTATACAAATACTTTATTTATCTTTTTATAATATTTGCAGTGAAGATAACTACATCGTTTTTTTTTTTTATAAAATATTAAAGTATTATTTATTTTTCTATATAAAAACATTTCCTTTATTTAATTCTTTATTATTATTCTAAAACTATAAATGATTGTTACATATGTAATTAAATAGTTTTCATTAGACTTTAATTTAAATTGATCTTATAATAATTTTTTGAAAATTGAAGGTTACTTATCAACCTTTGCCAATTGAGCAAGTTTTAGAGTACTATACAAGAGATTGACTACATAAACTGAAGATACACTGACAAATGTTCTCTTATTTTATCACAAATCTTTGTATAATATTTTTTGTTTTTCTCTTCTTGTTTTAATTTTTTCTGAACATCATTTCTGAAGCTCCAACGTGTTTGTAATCAATATAAACATGCTAGCTAATATGTACATTTGAAAAATCAAATTAAAAATTTGAACATGCTAAAAAGGTTAATATAAATATAAATAATTTTTCTGACATACAAAAGAGATGTTTTGATCGATTCTTAATGTATAATTATGATTTTTAATAAATTTAATACTTATATATTTATTAGATAAATTTTAATTTTTTTATATTTGACTATCCTATCATAATGGTCTGACTCTATCTCTTAAAAGAATTAATAAATATCACAAGTGAGTGATCCTTGCACAATTATTATCATGTCTGATTCTCGCACATCTCTACTATTCTATAAACTCCACTTTTGTTAACGAATGATTAGTGGAAACATATATACATGCTTCTTTAATCAAGATTTTAGATCTAAACCTTGCATGTGGAAAAAAAATCATTAAAAAAACTAATTCTGTCATGTTATGTCATATTTTTTTGCTCAAATAAAATTTTACTTAAATATGTTATTTATCTTTTTATTTTTTCTATTTGAAAAGTGATATGCACAATTTTAAAAAATATTTTAAAAATAATTGTTTTTCTTAATTCGCATTCTTTAATTGCTATGTTTTAATTTGGAGATGAAGAAGAGATATGCAAATAAATGAAAGATTTTAATCTTTTTCAGAGTGAGAATATATACATTTGGGGATAGCAGTCTTACATCTTACAAAGTATCACGCAAAATAATAATAATAATAATAATAATAATAATAAAATGCTATTTTAAAATAAAGTATGA
Organism: Pachyrhizus erosus; assembly: GCA_026544285.1. Classification (NCBI taxonomy): domain Eukaryota; kingdom Viridiplantae; phylum Streptophyta; class Magnoliopsida; order Fabales; family Fabaceae; genus Pachyrhizus; species Pachyrhizus erosus. The sequence continues at coordinate 10,311 of JAMLFT010009179.1, read as the reverse complement.
AGACTAAAGTTGATGTAAAGCACCGGGTTGGCTTTTGTTAGGTGTTAGTTTTTACCATCATATATGATATGATGTATCAGAAAAAAAGAAAGCAATATAAAACAATGAGTTCAGTCTAACACTTTCTTGTTTCTAACAACTTCTCAGCTGGTTTTATTTTCAGAACATTATATGGAAGGACTACACATACGGATTAAAATTATTTCAAACTTTTCGAGAGCGTAATTTAATTGACACGATATTATTTCAATTTGATTAGTAGTTTAAAATTTCAAGTCTTAAATATACAATAACATAAAATATTTAAAAAGAATTTTATTATTTATAATAATTTTATTCAACTTAAACTAGAAGATTTTTTGTGAAAAATACACGTGATATATAAAAGAAAAAAAATCGATATTATGCAACAAATAATAGACTTAATAGAAGCAGAGAGATAAGAAAAGGAGAAAGAGTAAATAATAAAATATGATGATGAATGTGTGAAAGGACATGGAAAGAAACTAAGAGATAAGGAAATGTAAAGTGTAAGCGTGAAAAAAAAAAATCTATAAGTAACCCACCATGTATTCCTCCCAAAACAAGAGAACTTGATATCACATGCCAAAGCAGAACTCTCTTGACAAATTTCAATTAAGTTTCAGTTTCTGAAAGAAAAGAAATGGGGCAAACAAAGCCAAAGTCCTTGTCAGCAGGTACATATGCATACAACATAACAACAGAGGAAGTGATCACCATGTTCTCATCACGCAAAGAAGAAAAAGAAAGCAGCAAATGTTTGGTGTACACTTTGGCTGTCTTTGTTGCCATATTGTTGGTTTGGGTTGTTTTTGCGTCCATCGTGTTGTGCTTGGGAGATCCCAAGATTCAATTGAAATCAGCCAGGTTTACGCACAAAACTTATAATCATAGTGTTTCATCAACTTGTGCCTTGAATGTGACCATGATTGCTCGCATGTCCCTCAGGAACTCAAACTTGGGTCGCTTCTATAACTGGAACAGTAAAGTGAGTGTGCTGTATGGGGCTTCTATTGTTGGTGCTTTGAAATTGAAAGGTGCGAGATTGGAGGCTAGAGAAACCAAAGAAATCGAATTCATGCTACACTTGAGCTTCTCCAAGCTATTGGTAAAGGTAAATCTAACCAATGATATCCACTCAGGCATGCTGAAACTCAGAAGCTACGCAAAATTAAGTGGTACAGTGCACGTGCTGAATATGCTAAAGAGGAGAAAGACAAAAGAACTGGCTTGCATTATGAATCTCAACTTGACCTCATATTCCACTCAATATTTCCAATGCTAATGCCGCTAATAGCAAGGTTATTATTCTTCGTTTTATCATTAGAAAATAGATGTTTCATGGTCATGTTTTTGTTAGAAATATTCGGGTCCTTAACGTGAAATCAAATTTATCAATAGCAAAATATTTTGCATTGGCAAATGGCAATCCGTTACATTTCTATTTTAAAGTCTGTGTTTCTACGTGGATAAAAATTGTAATTTTAATTGAAAGGAGACTACAAAACACAATTTGAATTTTTGTTTTTAAAATCAACATTTCTCTCTCTCTTGTTTCTGTTTTCTCTTTAGTATGTTGTATTTCCTTTGTTTCAATCCAAATAACTAATCATCAGACTCTTGATCGATTACTATATGATATTGTTGTTATTTTAGAGTAACTTGATGACCCTTCTTCTCTTTTTCTTTCTCCGTCTTAATATATTGAAAACAATTCTAGTGATAACAGTTGTTTAAATAAATACATAAGAACAATTAATAATACCAATTATATTAAGTTTAAAAAAAATATTAAAATATTTACAAATTTAAATTAAAATCCTATATAAACATTAAATTTTTAAAAGATTTATCAAATAAAAATAAAATTTATAAAAAATTTCAATTATCACATAATAAAATATCTTAATTAACTCATCAATCATCATCACTTCCATGTCTATTGTCATTACTATTACTATAATTACTACCACATCCATCATAATGACTATTATCACATCTATTGTTTTGATTATCATTACCATAATCATCAATAACACAATATTGACAACAATGTTTTCAATGGTGACAATGATGGTGGTCGTGATAGGGACTATCATGGTAGTGATGGTAATCGGTTAACTACAATCTTTATTAAAAAAATAATAAGATAATTGAGATATTTCAAGATGTGATAATTGATATTTTATAAATTTAATTTTTATTTTATAAATCTATTAGAGACTTGATGGTTATATGAAAATTTAATTCAAAATTTTAAATATTTTAATTTTAAGTGTCTATTATTTTTATAAGAGTTATTCTTTATTTTTATAATTCATTTTTTAAAAATTTAATGATTGTAATGAATAACTAATTTTAATTAATAAATTTAAAAAAATTATGAAAATAGAGAATAATTTTCTTAAAATTATCTTTTGAATAATTTAATCTCTTATCTTTATATATATAATTTTGTTTTAGACTTTTCACTCTTTGTATTAGGAAAAACAAAGTCAATATTTTAACATAAAACAAATTAAAAGTGGAAGATGAGTAGAGATGCAAATGTTAAAGTTATTTTTTCAGCAAGGGGACTTCGCTTCTATTTTTTTAATTACTTTAAATTTTATTTTCTTAATTTTATATAAATAAAAAATAATAATACTTCATTTAATCTTAAATATAGGAGAAAAAAAAAATCTTATATGATAATCTCAAATATAATTTTTTATTTTATTTTATTTAACAGGAACATCCTTAAAATATTTTTTTTAATTGAAATTTTATTTTTAATAATTTTTATTTTTAGTATCAGGTTTTAATAATAAGTAATTCACAAAAATTAAATAAGATTAACACAAATGAATGATATTAATTAACTTTCTAATTAATATAAATTAAACTTTTTTTGTTTATATTTGTGATTAAAAGATTTTTTTTACTTAAAAAAAGAAAGAATATTTTTTTAAAAGTGAAGGAACATCATTTTTTATATTTAAGAAAAATAAAACAAATACCAATAAATGAGATGAGGATGCTATACCTTATACACCCTCTTACAAACACACATATATTTGGATCAATATTTGTAAAATTAATTTTTAAGTAAAATTATTTATGTTTGAATGTTTTTTCTTGAAAGAAGTTTGTTATAAAATTTAGAGTATTTTTTTTTAATTTAATGCAAAAGCTACATTTTATTAATTATAATCAAATTATTGTTTTTGAGGTCAAATCAATTTTACCTGATATAACCAAAATACATATTTTTATAAAATCAAGTTTGATTGTAGTTAAAATTAATTATTATTATTCTCACCATAAAATCAAAACATGCTCTAAGTTGGTTAGATTTATTAATATATTAGTGCAACTATTAGATTCCTTATAAATATTTATTGTAATGAATTTTGTTGTCGTTTATAGTTTAAAAAATTGCACGAATAAATTTTAGACAAAATATTAATAAAAAAAAGTGTTGAAGAACTATAAAAGTCTCGCATTGAGGAAATAAAGACAAGTTAAAGTGTATATAAGTATAAAGGAGTTAAGTCCATCTGGTTTGAATCTTTTGAACAATACATCTTCCATGTTTGATGCACATTTAACTCAATCCATTCATTCTTATTGGCATGCTTCATACTCCACGATAATAGAGTCATGACATTCTTCATAAACAAAAATTCAACTTGTCTCATTTAGATTTATTTCACTTTCTTCTTATTTTGATTTTCTAATTTTCATTTTTCCTTACTCTCTCTTTGAGTTTTCTAACATCCTTTATCTTTGAGTTTTGCAAAGATTTAATTTCATAATTACTCAACTATTGAGTTTTGTCACATAATAAATTGCAACAATTGATTTATATATTATTTTGTGACGATCATTTACAAAGATACAAAAATCTAAAAAAGCTCAAATGATTGGAGATGTAACTCATAATTTTCAAATGACCTCTTCTTCCTTCTGCATAACTAATTATGAAATACCTAATTTAACTCAACATTTCCTCTCTTCTACCCCTAAACAAACCCCTATTCTTTTCCCTATTCATGTTCTTCCTCCCTCACCCTCTTTCTTTGCACCTCCTTCTCCTCTTTAGATTTTTTTTCTTTTCTTTTATTGTAGATGTAACATAAACACATTTTTTTTGTGCATCATACACAATAAAAAATATATTTTTGTTTAGCATAATTTTCATCGTGTATCTAATTTTGGTATTAATTACTACTATTGATATTTTAATTTTCATTCATAGTGATAATTACATCTCATGACTAAGGATGTTTGAGATTTTTTTTTTTTTGCTTATATGACAAAGTTGATTCATTATACAAAATAAAAATACATGTTTGTTGTAAATAAATTAATTCCATTTTGTATTATGCATTCAAATATTTATAATAAAATAGAACACATTTTTGTTGTGATATATATGCAATAGAAATATATTTTTTGTAAAAAAATAGAAAATGTTGAAATGTAAACAAAAACAGGTTGGAATAACAAAGTCCATAAAGTACGAAATTGAACAAATAGTTGACGATGCCCAATGGGCTCAATACAATCTATTATTTAACCATTACATATCAATATGTGCTATTTTGGTTGTCCCAAGAGTAACATTTTCAATTTCGACTGCTTATACAAAATTTTGAGAAAATAAAAGAAACTGGTTGATATGTGTAAGCGCAACAGAGAAAGTAGAAATAGTATTGCTGTAAGAAGAAAAAAAACGTCATTCATGTAAAACAAGTCATACAACAATTTATAAAATATTAATTTTTAGATTTATCTTTCTATTATTACAATATATAATAAATAATGCTATATAAATTATTTTACAAATCACATTTTTTAAAATAAAATCTAGCTAAATTTACACGTGTGGATGAATTGTGTAAAAGGACTAATTATTGTGAGTCACGAATCACTAAAAGATATTGAGTCATTTTGATTTATGATCTGATCTAGTGAAAGAAGACTTAATTGTTATTGTTATGAAAAAAAAAACTTGTAAGAAAATATTTACTAAAAAAAAAAATAGCGTAATTTGATGCAGAATTAATGAATTTTAATCTTTCGTTATCCATATTTTCATAAAGAAATAATTGGACGATGATGAATTCCATCCTCCATAAAGTGTGTATGTAATGTCAAAAACGTTCTTGCTCATTAGAGGGAAACATTTTGTAGCAGGTTTGAACCGTAAGCACACAAGATTCAGGAAAATACAAGAAGTGTTAAATCACAAGAAGTTATCAATCCTAGAAGCGGGAGACATAAGCTTTTTAACTGTCAAAGCGGAATTATACTTAGATTTGAAACTAGGAAGGAAATAACCAGTCATGAATTTATTATAATATTGTCCCCTTCTAAAATGAAAATGACGACAAAGTTTAATATCATGACATATGCAAGCGGTGGGAAAGATTTTAAGGAACTGGGTTTTCTAGTGGGTCCAAATGACGGGCCCTAGAAACCAACATGATGATCAACGCAAATGAAATTGTGTGGGCCCGTTGGGCTGGGGATGGTGGATTGGGGGGGGGGGTCCATCCAACTTTTAGGACGACGTGGTAAGAGCCCTTAGTAGGGGTATCTTGGGGTCCAAATATGACACAAAGAGACAAATTGAATATACGACGCTATATCCCGACACACACGAATCGGTGCACCAAAATTAATAAAACAGACACAGTTTCGCCAATTCCGATACCTGCTAGCCATGCGACACATGTGATTGCAGAGCCAAAGACCCAAACCAGTATGCACAGAACACAGAACACAGAACATGGCTCTTTCTCGCATTCACACTCTCATTTGTAAAATTCCATTTCCACCCTCTTTTCTCAGTCAAATTCTCTTTTCCTCTCTTCCCCCAAAAGAAAATCTAACTTTCACTGCTCATGTCCCTCTCTTTCCCACTTCTCTGACCGCATTTTCCCTTCTCTCGAGTAACTATGATGCTTCATATTATTAAAAGTTTCAAACTTTACGAAATCAACAGCAATAATTATTTGTTGAACCAAACCAATTCTTTCTACCCCACCTTGACCGCTAGACCAGATTTAAAATACCCAATTATGTCGACACAAACATTAGATTGGTGAATAAGTTTTTAAAATAGCGATTATTTTAGATTTTTAAAAAAGGAAAATAACAAATGAATGAAGTCAATGGTACCAAGCAAAGCAATTTTTGTACACAAGGATTGGATTTGATCTGGCCTGGCTAGTAGCTACATTACATACATAGATACATAGAGATACGTCCAAGAGAAACATACACGGAAAAGCTCTGATTCTTCTTTCGCTTTATCGGAAAGAGCTTTACAGTTTACACTACCAAGGAAGAAAAAAAGGAGTCCCCAAGCTAATGCCTAATGGATGACGAGCTTCATTCATCTGAACAAATCATGCTGGCCCACCACTCTACTTTTACTATTTTTATCTTTTTTTTTGTTTTTCTCCCTTCCTTCCTTTGTATAGTGTAAAATCTAATCTAATCTAAGTAATAACATTTTCCTTTTTACACACTGACACCGCCCGTGGTGACATTCGAAAGGAAGTAACATTTCTTCTCTTTCACTTCTATGTTGAAAGGCGCTTGCCTTTGCCTTTGCCTTCATTCATGGATATCTCGTGCGATGGATGGCTCACAGATCGCGGCAGCTGAGAAGACTCGCACTCTGTTTCAACAAGTACACACAGACACTGGTTATTATTAATTTAACTTAAGCATTAAATGAAGAGGAAAAAATAAAAATAAAGAACCACTAATATATATTACCAGCTCTGGATGCATTGAAGGATCTCTTGCAGTGTAAAATGGCGCCTTGAATACCATCCTGTTGCTGCAACAGCGAATCATCGCGTCGTTTTGAAGAAACAAACGCCGGCGGAGCCGCCGCCACCGCCGAAGATGCTGAACGGCTTTTCCCCAAATGCTTGCACACAACGCTAAGTCCTGCCGGTAGTTTTTGTGTTTGTGTACTAGTCTTTACGTTGGATTCACCGCCACCACATTCTGGTTCGGCCGTGGGTGGCGGAGGCGGTGCTTTCCCGGTGGAGTTTAAGCTAAGTTTGTCGCCGTAGCGGCGGGAGACTCGAACGTAAAGAGGCTTCACGATTTTCAAATACTTTTGCATGACTTCCTTAGAGAAACGTTTCTCTTCGGAAGGTTGGTCCTCCGATGCGGAAGTGTGCTTTTGGTTGTGGGTTTTGTTGGCTTTGGAGCTGAAGAGAGACACGATGGGGACCTCTTCGACTTTGAACTTGACGGTAAAGTGCTTCTTCTCTCTGTGGGCCTCTGGATTTGAGGAGTTGGAGTTGGTGTCTTTGTCTGTGGGCTTGGGCTTCTTGAGGCCCAACATGAACACGCGGAATTTGGTGGCGGATTTTAACAAGGAGGCCGTGAACTGAGGCTTGGAATTAGGTTCGGAGAAGGAGGAAGGGTCCACGTGCAGCAGCTTTCCCTTGAAGAACAGATCGTCCGAAGGAGACAGCGAAAGGTTAGGATCACTACGATCGTTGCTGGAGGGGGACAGACTAAACTTAAACTCTCTCTCGCCGTCAGATTCTTCGATGTTGATATCTTCTTCTTCTTCTTCTTCTTCTTCTTCTTCTTCCTCCTCCTCCTCTTCTTCTTCTTGGGTGTTGTTGTTGTTGTTTGGATTTTCATGAACGTCTTCATCGGGCAAGGTGAACTCTAAGTCGAAGAAGGGGCCGTCATCGTCGTTGTCATCGTCGCTTTCGGTTGCATTTTCGTTTTCGACGGCGGTGAGGATGGTGGTACGTGAAGAGGGAGTGTCGGAGGAAGGTGGGAGTCCGGGAGCACCACCGCCTCTCCAGTATTTGAGTAGGGTAAAAGCTTCCATGGTTGGGAGAGCCAGTATACCCAAGCCAAGTGGGTAGAGAGCGAGAGAGTAATTTGCCTTTTAGACGGTGAGAAAGAGATTTCGATGGTGGGAGAAAAAAGGGGAGAGAAAAAGGCTGATTTTTTTGGCTTAATGGAGTTTGCAATACTGCAATAGTATAGTGATGGGGGAGTGAAAGAAAGAAAGATAGAAAGAAAGATAGAAAGATAGAGATAGATAGAGAGAGAGAGAGAGAGAGAGAGGGAAGTGCTTTCCTTTATTTTTATTTATTAAATTAAATTTTGTCAGATTCTATAGCTGCATATAGTCATGTGAACTCGGTCAGATAAATACGGAGGGAGAGAAGAGTAAATTTTTTAGGGCAAAAATAGTGTAGCCTTTTATTTATAAGCCAATTCAGTACGCGGGGGTGGGGGGTAGTATTGTATAGTACTACCAGTATTCATTATTCATTACTTAATTTTGTAGTGCGTGTTTTCTGGAGTTTCATTATTTATTATTGGTATTGTAGGTGACACAAATAGAATGTTAGAGTACAGAAGCAAATATTAAAAATAAAATTCAACTAATATTACTATTAATCTTTTTATATATAATTATACAATTAAAATGAATCTTTTATATAGTCTCATTCTATGCCTTCGTTGTTATCTTTTGTTTATTATTATTATTTTCATGCACAATCATATATATTTTTTGTTTCTTTTTAATATATATCTAGCCGGCTGACCCATGTACATGCCGCTCCATGAGGGTCCAGACTCGACTCAGATTGTACTGTACGTTCTGCCTTTTACTCCAAAACATTGCCTTTCTGTGCTTTTTCCCCCCTGTTATTTTTGTTTAACCTTTTTTTATTCAAAATGTCAAATAGTTAATTTCTGCTCTCCCAAAAAAAATCAAAAGGTTGGTTTCACCTTACAAAAACAAGTTATCAAAAATTAAACTAGTCCTAAGATAAAGTGGGCCTTTTTTATAAATCAGCGGTAATTTTTTTTATAAATTATTAAAATATATCAATTTTTTAAAATTACATAAATTAGTAGGCCGTATTTTAAAACATAATATTAAATAAGAAAATTATGTTTCAAAACATATTTTTTAATTTTTATTTATTTTTTAATATTTCATAAAATAGATATAATTTTAGTAGAAGTCGTATTTTTAAACACGATTTTATTTTATTTTATTTTAAACCAAAGTCGTATTTCCTGAATATATATTTATATATGTATTTTGTAATATTAAAATTGTGTTTTTATATATTTATTTTAAAAAAAACTGAAATTGAAAACGATACTTAGCCAATTACCAGAAGATAGGCAGTAATTCAATTGAAAGGTGCTTCATTGAAGTTCACACCAAAACGTGGTAGCAGGAGAAGTCTTTTTAATAGTTTTTTTTGGACTCCAGGCACATGTAGATGCATATACGAAAAAAAAAAAAACAAACTGAAGTCGTGTATGCAATCACAACTTTAATTTTAAAATAAAATAAAATAATGTTTAAAATCATAACTTTTATTATAAATAAATCCATCTTTATATAAAATATAAAAAATTAAGAAATTATGTTTTAGAATACAACTTTCTCATTCAAAGTCGTATTTTATAACACGACTTATCAGTTCACGTAATTTTCTAAAAATTTATCCATTTTGATAATTTATAAAAAAAATTATCCCTGATATATAAAAAAGCCATAAAGTGGAAAATTTAAAGTAAAACCATTGCATATAGATATATAATCACTTTTATTAACTAATCAAACTATTTTAATGATTTTCATATATACTCAATATAAAAAAATATTTTAAAATCTCTTGAATATAATACAAATTCATATTTATTTAATGTTTTTTCTATTACGCCTTAAGAAGATTAGTAAAATAATGTTTAAAAAGAATATGAGAAAAACTGAAATTGAGATCTCTCCGCTTGAAGCACCATGTGTGTGAATTACGAAAGATGCTACGTAGCTGTTGAACAAAGAAAGAGAAATTTAAATTTTCACGAAAGGTGGACCTGCCCTCCCCTATTATTAAAAACAAATGGATAACTCACGTGCCGTGCTCACTCGTGGGTGCGGGGAGCCATTATTTTTATTAAACTGGAAATCTGACCTAATTCTTCTTGAAATTTATTACTTTAATAAAAAAATATATATACGGAAAGGAAAACTATGCATTCAATAATTATATATGAGTAGTTTTTCTTTTCTTGGAAACTATATTTTTTAATTTTAGTTACATATTTCTTTTACTCAATTGTAGTTTTGATTGTATCACAATTATATAATTTTAATATTTTAAATTTTAATTATGTCAATTAAATTAGTCGAATATTATAAATATATAATTTTCGTTTTTTAATTTTTAATTGTGTACTTTTAATTTTTTTATTATTATAATTGTATAATTTTAATATTTA
>JAMLFT010009178.1:0-12973 GCA_026544285.1 Pachyrhizus erosus | reverse complement strand
TAAAATAAATCTAGACAATTCAATTATATTTTATCCTCTCATTTCCACTTATTTTCTATTTTTTATAAATCTCCTAATTACCTTAGTTAATTTTAATATATGCATATATATTATTTATTATTTTCTATATAATTTTAAAAAAAATTATATGCATCTATTTTTATCTTTACCAATTATTCAAAACTAAATTTGTCTAAGTTTCCTATAGTCATGCTATTATACATCCCTAATTGACTAATTTACAGTTTTTCTTTATTTTACTAACAATAACCTCCTAAAATATCTTTAATTTAAGTTCCAATCCATCTAATATCACAAAACCATTATAAAATAAGTATAATTACTACTTAAAATATTTTTTATTTATTTTTATGCTATTTTTCTTATTCTAAACAAACAATATTCTATTTATTTTTATTTTTATTAATGGTTATTTTAACAGGATGTTACATATCAGGTCCTACAAGCACAAACACCTCAATCTCAAATTATGAGACTCACCGCCCAACAATCACCGCATTCATATCAACTCATCCATCATCGAGTTCATCACGTCCACAATCAACTATTGTCTCATCTATTGAGACTTAATATTGATTCATTTGGGGTGGTCCCGTTGGCAACAATGGTCCCTCCTCCATAACAATCAACTCACTCTCTTGGCGATCTTTAGAAGTCGTCCTTCTTAATTAACTTTTATATACCCTAACAATTATCTAATTCGAATTGGTGTGCAAGAATTTATCAATAATTTAGTTTTAAGGTTCTCTCCTCACAGCTCCTCTAATCCTACGAGGTCTAAATCATCAAGCCTTAGACTTATAATTTCATTGAGTCTACGTAATTGTCATATTCCTAATCATCTTATCGAGCCTCAAAGTTATAATTTCATCAAGTCTACGTACTCGTCATATTCCTAATCACGTCAAAAAAATTTCTAATGTTAAATGGAAAATCACTCGAATTTTATTGAGAAGCCCCTTATATCTAAGGAAGCTTAAAATAGACATTATCTTGTCTTTTAAATTTAAGAATTAAAGATAGTTCACAATTTAAAAAAACACGACTTTATGTGTTATTCTTTCGTCACATAGCTTCCGTACTTTCTCTTGTTCTTGTCCGTTTAAAATTCAATTTTTATGAAACTTGTTCTTATGTTTAAATAATTGAATTTCTAACTAAAAATATCATAATCACTTGTCAGAAGTCATTCTCAAGTTTTACAGTTAAAATTTTATAAGTTTTCTACTTTTCAAAAACATCGATTCTCTAAAAATCATTCATTCTCTCTCATTTTAAAATCAATTTGAATGAAACTTTTTCTCACATTCTTTTAATTTAATTTTCCAACCCAGCAACAAAATTTGTCACCCAAATTCGTTCTAAATCAGTGCAATTAAAATTTTAATTTATAGCTTCTCAAAATGTTTAGTTTTATCTTTAACATGATCTTTCTTCTTTGTTTTAAATCTGAATTGAGTGAAAAATTTTCCTACATATTTATAATTAAATTTTGTGACCAAATAATCAAGTTTCATGTTCAAACCCGTTGCCAATTAATATAGTTTAAAATTTTCCTTCTTCGTTTGACTAGTTTTGAATAGAGTTTTTCACACTTTAAAAATATCAAAACTCCTTTTCTTACATTCCTATTTGTTTTACCTTGTCTCTAAATGGTTCTCAAAGTCAAACATAAATTTTTACATCACCAATCCAGTCACACAAATTAATTTTGAAATTTTAGTCTTGTTGTAACATATTTTCGTTTCTTGTAAAAACCCTCCCAAAAATATATTTATATATTTTTATTCCTTAATCCAAATCTTATGAAATTTTTCCAGTCATTCCTCACATATTATAGGTCCTTTCTCAAGAATTTTTGGTCCAATCTAAGCATTTTCCAGTTCTCAATAAATTTTTTAAATTCTAGCCATATTACAAGTATTTTTCCAGCAAGCTTAGAAAGTTTGCTTTTAAAAATGGTTCTAGTTATTTCCTTATCTTTTCCACTGGTTTTGGTTGTCTTTAAGCCTTAAGAATACATATTATTATCCACCTTTTAAGTCCAAAAATTCGTTCAACACTCAACACTAATTAAAAGGCTTTAATACATACAAATAATCCTCTGTTTTTCGTCACCAAAATAGAGGAAATTTCCAGCCACCAAATATTGTAATTAATCCACATATAAAGCTACCAAATAATCATTTTCCAGCCACACATTCATCACAAATTATTTGCACATGCTTTCTATACAAATATAAGCACTTATAACATGAAATAAAATTGTACAAAGTGGCAAAAAAAAAATGCAATCAGCAAACACAAGCATCCTGGCTGCCATAGAAATTTGATTTTTAAGCATTTAAAATCCAACCAGCAATAAGTTAGTTTAAGAGCCTCTTTTCCTTCACAAAACAAGTAAAAAAATGACTAGAATGGATAAGGAAAACTCCTCCTAACTTAGTTGAAGTTTCATAGATTTTTCAGCATAAGAAACATGGTGAAAGATGGCACCTTCTAACAGCAACCCCACTCTTCTAGTTGCTTCCACACACAAGCTATGGGTGCTTTGGGGGTTCAAAAATCACAAGAAGTGAAGTAGGGAAAAGGGTTAAAGGGTTGAGAAGTGGGAGAGAAGGCCAAATGCAATAGAATTTTTTTTTTGTTGCACAAAGAAGTGTTGGCGGTATCAAATGCAATGAGGGGTGAGCAACTGCATAGTGGGTCCTTTTATAGGATCCACATTAGGTCTAGGGTTAGTTAATTTATTGATTAAGACCCTAATCAAATCCCTAATTGAGTCAGTCAAGTTTAAGGGAGTTAATTGGCTTTATTTCCTTCCAAATTGGCTTCAAATCACTAATTTGATGCATCAACTTAATTAAACTGATTTGGGTTTAATTTGATTTTTCCCTATTATTAGATATTTACAGGAATGCCATTAATGAGTTGACCAAAGTCAACTCTAGCATTTTCCACTTATTTCTTGAATTTTTAAATTTTTTTTTCTATTTTCTTCCTTTTATTTATTTTTTACTATTTTATGAGGTTTCATGATTAAATCACTTGGAATATTAATTTCTTTGTCCATATTTTATTTATTTTTATTTTTGTTAATTATTATTTCTCATATAATTGTTAAATAAAAATATCAATGATTTTAAATTATTGAATTTCCTATTCTTTAAAAGTTGAGGATGTTACAATATAGATGCACAATGGTAGTCAATGGAGAGTCATATAGACACACAACATCAAACAAGGTTGAATTATATAAAGTAGAAGATAACAAAATTGGCTCTCAAGCGTAACCTAGTGCAGGCGACCGAGTCAAAATGATAAATAAATCCATGTGCATTAGTTCCCTAGTTGAGGGTCTCTAGCTGATAAAAATGTGAATTGCATGAACTCATGAAATATGCCATCCTCGAATAGGGGATCATGCATCCAACACCCCTCAATGGATTGCACTACCAAACTGAATATTGGTTTCTAAAAGCGAGTCATCCTTGTTTAAAAAATAAAATATAAGGAGTGAGTTCTCTCACGGATTTTAACACATTGACCACCATTTTGTGATCCATGTCTCTCCTCACTAGTGTATCCTAGTGCCTCTTGACCCTCTAAGCCTTAGCGGAATTACTTGATGTTCATTCTTTTATCTTTAAAAGTGACGATTGGTAGGACAAATTGTGTTGGTACTCAAGTTAGGATACTAACTAACCATGGTAATGATCCATATTTATCGAGGATGCCAAGCTAGTTGGTGTGAGTCCCTCAACCCTTCATGAGTTATTACAACTTGACACCTTATACTACTTGTAGAACTCTATGAGCCTACAAATATTTCTCAAGTACTATATTGTAGTTAATCCATGTATCACTATTTCTTGAATTTGTCTTATATGTCGCTCTACATGAAAATCAATAACTACCTCTAATACTCCACCACCATGACTAAGCCTTAGATAATTAGTACTAGTATAATGATCTTTTTAGGACATAAGTCTATCTTCACAAATACTCAAATTTATAATGAGTCATCACACCATATAGGCTCTATGGCCTCAAGCTCTACAACGTTCAACATTACACTCTAGGCTCAAGGCCCCAAACTCTATGGCCTTTCGATGCTCCACAACACAATTGATGCTCCTCGTACGCTAATTCTTCACATCATACTGATGCTCGTCCATCGTCGATGTCATGCTTGTTAAATATATAAACAACATGCACTCGTCCCATTTCTAAAGACGATCAAGTCAATATCCTATCAAACGAGATTCATAAAGTTCAATTAATCAATAAATACAACATTTGTAAAGGATGTTACATGTAAAGACATTCCTCTAATATTAGTTATATAAATCTAGTCATGTTGTTTGTAATTAATTGCATCTCATCACCATCTGTGATTTGTATCTTAATTAAATCTTATGATGTCTAATGATTTAGTTAATTTAAGTTGTGATTTAATTCTTTACATAGTATTCTCATATTAAAATTAATTTGTTCGCTCTACATAACTTCTCAAATTTTATGAATTATACTTTTTCATTTTAATTTTGCCATTAATTTTATTTATTCACTTTCTCGCGCTCTTTCATCAAAAATTCATTTTACCACTATATCATATGCATTTGAGTCTTCTATTCATTTCTAATTATTCAACCATAATTAATGATGCTTATTTATCTCTTCTATCCTAAGTTATAAATTTAAAAATTTGACGTTGTGACTTAATGAATTCCCGCGTAGCTATGTATAGGTCTAAAAAAACACTTATAACTCAACTGTTTAATATTAGAATGTGCTAAAATTTTATGGAAAGGTTCCTAACACATAAAGGGATTAAAATTAATTATTATTTTAATTTTACTGTGTCGTTTAGTTGCATATTTTGGTGAATCCAGCCGCTGTCCCTGCACGTTATTTGCTTATCGTACGAAGTCACAACATCGCTTATTCTTGAACATTTTAATTCTGAATTGACTAGGACTTCTTCCAGCAGTTAGACCACTTAATATTGTATACAAATAACACTAATCCTACCATAAAAATTACTCCAAACAAACCATAAGATTTATACAAATTAACAGAATTTTACTACATCAAACTGAGAACTTAATCATCTCATTTAACATTATTTATCATGTCATTTCCATCCCCCACAGCCTTATTTAATTTATTGTATATAGGAGAACTTATAAGTCGTAAAATCAAAGAAATCTTAGTCCAAATAATTCAATCCCGTCACCAGATTTCACAGCCACAAAAAGAGGTTCAATTTAATCATTTCATTCATCCAAACACCATTTTTAAGAGTCTATCTCATACTACAACATGTTACCATCATTCCTTAGCATTTGTATATCAATTTTATCATTAAATTAAAGTCAATACTTAGTTAATAAATTTATAGCATGCTGTTACAGAAAATCCCGTCACCAGCATCCGCACCCTGCAAAACTCCACTATAACTTGCAAATACTCACTTCAAACATCATAAATCTTTACCCAATCGTTAATGCTATATATTAGGACTTAATTTCATAAATCCCAAGCCATTTACCCCATTGTTTAGACTCCAAACAGTCATCAACTTTCCCCATTCCAGTAGCACAAAACAAAGACGTCAAAAGAAAGACTATTAAATTCATCTCTTGGTTCAGTTTTTATATTCCACTTATAGTCAATGGTTAGTGATAATTTTTACTTTCAATCATTACAATAAATTGCATCTAACAACCATTTTCGTTCTAAACTTCAACCATGTGAAAAAGCAAGATTTCAACATCGTAGTGGCTTTGTTTTTCAAACCACAAACAGAGTAGTGACCAGCTGAAGCTTTCCAACATTAAACATGCATTTCAAGCTTCCAAATCACAGTTTAATATGTTAGAAAAATAACCAACCAATAGGCTAACCATCCCAAAGAATAAAACAAGGAAAACAAGTGAAAAATCTGCACATAACAGTGAGCAAAATCCAACTTCATAAACCATTCGAAAATCACATTTCAAGCAAAACCCAATCAATATATCACACTCATACATAAGACAACACAAGAGAGCATTTTTACTCAATTTTTAACTGTAAAATGACAATAAAGGGCGAAAAAAAGTCTTCCATACCTATCATGTTTGCTAACAGCAAACTGTTTGAAATGGTGTAGTGAAAAAAGGTCTCCTCCTAGTGTTCTTGGTCCAGCAGCTGCAATGGACCTTGGGTGAAGATAAGAGAGTCTAGGAGGGAGAGGAAATTTGAAAAAAAGGAGAGTGTGTTGAGGAAGGGGGCAGCACACACTTATAGGGAGGGTCTTAAGTTATGTATTTATAGAGGGATGGATGTAGGGTTAATTTTTAAATTTTGGTAGACTCTCACTAATCTTTCTCTAATCTCACCATTAATAGGTAATTACGCTTAGAAGAATTGAATTAATCTTTCATGTAGCCTTATGCCACTTTTAATTAGTCGTAAGTTACTTATTTTTATTTTTATTTTAACTAAATTACCGTAATTGAATTTTGTCATGTATCTCTTACTTGCAAGTTTATCATTAATGAGTTGACAGAGTCAACATTAGTGTCCTTAATTTCTAATTAATTTGAGAACTCTAAATTTTTTAATTTATTTAATTTGTTCCTAATTTAAACACTCACTAAACTTTTTTTAATTATTAGATGTCATATATGCATATTATATAGTATTAACTAATTAATTCTTACTAAATTCTATTTAATCAATGGTCATTTCAATAATTAAAATTAATTAGTGAAAATATTTATTTGATATTTTTGTGGGTGTTACATTGCCCAATAAGGATATTAGATGTTTGTAGCATTATTGAGGATAATTTGGAGTCACTTTATTTTTGGCATGCTATTGCTAGAATTTATACTATCCTTATATGGATTAACCAAGGTCATGCCTATTACACTTATGATTAGTTATCCTTTTCATAAAGTTGTTTATGATTGAGTAATCTTTGTATTTGGAAGCTTTCATACTTTAGGTTGATGCTTCTCAAGATTGATTCGTTCTCTTAGTCGTTTGGTTTATTATATATCAACAAATCAAGTTTTTATAATCACAATTTTAAAAAAATAGTAATTTAATTCAAAAGACTTAGAATTTACTTCTTAATAGTTTGTTAGCATTGTAGCTTCATGACATGACGAGTTTAACCTCTAGAGACACATGATCCAAGCTTTTCATTTCAACATTAGTGTGCAGGTTGGCAAATTTGGAGGTTGGGACATGGTCAAACTCAAGTAGGTATGCCTAGGTGTGAATTGTGTCCAAAACAAATTCCATGTTAATCAAAATTTGGATAAACCAATTAAAGCCTAACTAAGTGGTGAAAATCACCAATTAGAATTGTAACACCCTTTGTTACTATATGAAACTCCCTTATTATTTTATTCATTTTGTAGAAAGAAAGTAATATGTTATTAAAACGACCTTACTAAAATATTGGAAAATTTATTTTTCTTTAACCATAACACTTGAGCAAACTCCTTTTTACTCGCATTTGTTCAAAATAATGTTTGTTGACAACATATTTTTCAACACATGAAATGGCGTTCTCATAATAAATATTTGAAAGCAGAACTCGATAATTACACATTAGCACAAAAGTCATTACAATACACCATGTATGAATATATCATCATAATTTTCTAACTAAGAATACCATAGTTGGGTTAATTTAAATAAATTAATACATCATAATATAAAATCCTAGTCTACCCGTAAATTTACAAGAATGACTATAAAACTAAGAGCAATGACTTAATTTAATAAATCTTTACAAATGCCCAAACCTCAAAACAAGTTGTACATAAGGTATTCCCGAGGAATCTTCTTCCTTCAATGTCACTACCATTAACATCAATGACTCTTATCATAGGCTTTTCACTATATCTCCACCATTTTACATAAGCATGTCTATGATCCTTCATTATGGGAAAATAAAATGTATAGAGTGAGTCCTCCGTCTACTCTAGAGTCATACACGCATAAGAAGAATAATGCATACAAAAACTCTCGCATGCACTTAGCATACCAACCACTGCATAGCAATTCTCATAGGTTACTCCTCATTGGTGAACCTATTTCCTCCACCACTATCAACATTTGGGCTTTCAATGCATCTTGACCATTCACGTCACAGAGGTCTTACATAAACATACATTTTTTTTTCATGGGTGATGATTAAGAGGACATATCCTACCAAGTACTTGGGCCAAAATACTTTTGACCAATCATGACAATGCTTCATAATCGTCGAGGACGTCAAGCCGGCTATGTGAGTCCCTTAGCCCCTATGAGGTATCATAACTTGACACCTTACACTATCCCCTAAGATTCTATGAGTCTATGGACATTCCTTAGGTACCATACTATAGTCAACCCATGTACCTCCATCTTTTAACAACACCACACTTGTCACTCCAAATAAGAACTGACAACTACCTCCAAGACCACCATGTCAATCGAGCCTCGTTCAACTAATACCAACATGATGAACTCCTCAAGACACATTAGTTTGTCACAGTAGACAAGCAATAATATTTTGAGTCATCGTACTATACAAGCTCTGTGACCTAATCAACATAATCGGGCTTGACGACCTTAGGCTTTACGACCTCAAGATCATAAATCATGCTCAAGAACCCCCAGGCTCTATAGCGTCATCATCATATCAAATTGAGCTCGAAGACCCTAGGTTCTACGACCTTTCCACTAGTCTGCAACACAACCAAGGCTCATTGCACACTAATCTTTATGTTGTAGTTCTTCTTGTCCATCATCGATATCACGCACACCAATATACATCAACAACCTTCCTGTCTCATTTTTTAAGATGATTCAAGAAAAATCTAGTTTAGGTGAGATTTATACAAATTAAATCAACACCATGAAAACTTATAAAAGATGTCACATAGAGTGACATTCCACAAAATCAAATAAATACATAATTAATATCAAATCAACTAACTTAACCATTTTATTCCCTTGTTACTAGTATAAAAACTCATGTTTCTATCCTTTAGTAAATTCTCTTGTAGCCACATATAAGATTCAGAAACACGCTTATAACTCAATTGTTTCACATCGAAATGAACTCAAATTTTGTGGGAAGGTTCCTTATACACAAAGGGACCTCAATAAACCATTTCCTTAGATTTTCTACATCATTTAGTCTCATTTTTAAATGCAAATTGTTGCTGCCCTACAGTTTTAGAGGTGCAAAATTTTAAGTCACAACTTCGCTTTTATGCTTAGAAATTGACATCTAATACATACCAAACTACCTCATCTCAAATAAACGAACCATCATCAATTTTGATCCAAAATAATTCCTACACAAATACTTTATGCATAGAAAGAATTCATAATATTCTAGCCACCACATACCCAAAAAGGGTCAAAACATGCTTCATACACCAATAGATTCATCGATGATTTGTGTGTCAATTACTTAATCACTTAAATCCCATAATATTCAAGCCAAATGTCCCAAAAATTCCAAATAACAAAATAATGTGTCACAAAAATGTCTTTCACAAGTCACGTTTTGGTGGCTTTAAATATCTCAACCTTCACCTTAATTTGTCTCAATTAATTCTAATACATACAAGATCAATTCATCATGTTATGAATCATTTTAACTCATAAAAATAAGAACTCATTAACACTTATAAACCATTTTTAACATTAAATCAATCCAATTAAGCATCCCTAAAATTCTTTGAAATCTGAATTTCTTATTCTTGATGGAACTTCTAAAGACTACAATAACACTCTTTTATGTTTCCAATTCTTCCTCCTAACATCTTAAATATTTTCCCAAGCAATTAGTACTATTAATTAGTGTCTAATATCATAATAAAATTACATTTTTCCCCATTTACAAAATTCCAAACAACAACTTAATTTTTCCAACCAAACACCAAACTTTAACACAAAAAATAGGGAATTCAAGCCACTATTTTATTAATTTGATTTCACCATACATGCCCCACCTTTTAGCTTCTATTCATCACAATGTGTTTTTTATTTCATTATTTCAAATTATCCCCAACTATAGTAGCATCCTAACCCTAAACTTTGGCACATGAGACACACATATTATATATGAGCCTCTATTTTTCTAGTGAATAAATCAAGCATAGCACACCATTTTCAAGTCCCCAAATCAAAGTACAATATACCAATAACTTACCCAACCATCATGTCTAACAACCAAGTTCATAAAAAACCACAAATACAAGAAAAATCTAGATGAAAATGGTAACAACACATTTTTAGCATGAATGCAGACTTGAAAAATGCCTTATATTTCATTCCTCAACAACCCAAAGTCACAACTAGTGAGAGCATTATTCCCTGATTTCAAGTAAGAAAATATCAATAGAAAGGGGAAGGACTTCTCCATACCCATGCTGCCTTTGATAGAGTATTTTTCCAGTTTTATGATGTTGAAAACAATTAAAAAAATCCAGGTGTCTATACATGTGTATACATATATGTATATATATTTGATCCTTATGTATGGGAAACATCAGTAAGTAAATAAAAATAATCTCTTTCAATTCAATCAGAATTATCAAAAAAAAAATTGAATTATATATATATACATTGCTTAAATTTAAATTGAAATCATGAAACACGACATAGGCATAGTAAAATCGTCAACAATATAAATATATATAAAATTACATTTGAGTCATAAACAAGATATATCCATCAGTGTATTCATAATTAAATTGTCATAAGAATAATAGTCAATTAAGTAAAGTGCTAATATACAGACTAGGGAATTTATCAAAAAGAATAAAGTTTTTCAAAAGAAGATTTACAATGTTCATTTACAAAAGAATAACCTAGTCTACTAGTGAGCAATATGCTAGTTAGAATAGTAAAAATAAATCCTAAATATACACCCTATGACCTATACACCCTCGTCTCTATCTACACAGACCCCTCAAAGGGATCCTCCTCCTCGGAAGACCCCTCCATCTATTCCTCATCTGCGACTTCCATGTGACTCGACTCCAATGCAGAAAGAAAAGCCATCTAAGCCACACTCCAGTCAATGGGATGTCTTGGCAAAAGAAATCCACACATTATGCATGGATTATTAGGGGTAAATGTTGAATTCGGAGTACCACTGATAAGGGAGGGGCCATTAGTAGAAAGCCCAACAACATCTGCTATTGTCACCGAGTTAGGAAGTATGGATCCTGAAGACGCGAAGGAGGAGTTGGTACACGAGCATGTCTAGGAGCAAGAACCTGTGTTAGGATTATCAAGAGGCTATCATGTATTAGCCTCCCATGTGAGGCATCCTTTGGTGGCAAAAAAGTAAAACACATTGAATCAATGAAAGTGTTCTCCTTAATGGACTAAATCACTAGATGGAAGATCATATGGTAAAATATCATCATCTTGATCTAAAAAAAAAAGCAAGTAAGAAGTGAGTCATTCGCCCACTCTGAAGCCATAAACACACGTACAATGTGTACTTGCTCATTTTCATTTCTTACCATAACGTCCTAATTACTTCACTAATTTTGCAATTTCGACCCTTAATGGCTCATGGCCCTCCAAGTCACAAGGGACTTACATGATGTTTACTCATAATCATTATTTTCTTTCTAGTAACAATTGGGAGGACATACCCTGTTTGGTACTCAAATCAAGATATTCTTAACGAACCATGGTAATGCTCCATATCTATTGGGGATGTCAAGCTAGTCACATGAGTCCCTCAACCCTTAAAGTTGCCACAACTTGGCACATCATACTATCCCCTAGTTTGAAAGCCTACGGACATTCTTCAGGTACCATACTATAGTCAACTCATACAATCTCTAATCTCAATTTCCTCTCGCACCATCTCTATCATATTGATGGACAACTACCTCCATCACCATTGCAATCGAGTCTCAAATCAATTCTTGGTACCAACACAATGACTTTCACAAAGCTAACATCTCACTTGCATTGACTATGACATCAACAAGGTCATTGTGTTTTATGCTCATTATCATCATTTTAAGCTTTCAAGCCACTAGCAATTTCTCTACATCAAGCCATAGGTCCAAAGACCACAAGCCCTTTGGCCTCATCTTAATTCATAATTCATAAGACTCATCGCCCATCAATTCTTGTTGCTACATGCATTCGTCCATTTTTTTATTCCATTTCATCCATTCAACTTGTAAAATAACGACACACTACTAATCTCTGTTTCCAGAGACAACAACTAACATTTTGTCCTTTGAGATTCATAGTTATAATAAGTTATGTGCTACTATCTAATAAGTACCACTATTCAATACATTTGTTTGAGAAAATTTGTGTCTTTTGTGCTTAATTGATGTGAAAATTAGCAATTACTCTCTAATTTGAGACTACTTTTATCCAAACACATGTTTTCAGTCTGGAAACAAATGGAGATATTTAATCCCAATTTTATATGAATTTCAGGTAGCAGAGGAGCAAAAAGATAGACAAAAAGAAGACTCTGATGCAGAGAAGCTCAAGTAAGAACTCGTCCAAGCGAAAATCTTCTCGCCCAAGTAAAAAACAATCTCGCTTAAGCGAAAATATCTCGCTTGAGCAAGAATGATCCAAAGAACACTTATTTGTCAGCAGAGAATCTCGCTTAAGCGAGACATATCTCGCTTGAGCGAGATAACCCTTTCTCAATTTTATGTACATTTTTGCTTGAGCGAAAATATATCGCTCAAGCGAAAAGTCACTTAAGTCAGTACGAAGAAAGTTTAAAAAGGAGAGGGGGGGAAAAAATTAGGTCATCTGGAGAGAAATACATCTATCTTGCAGCAACCAAGGGCTATCATGAGCGGCTAACTTCTTTCTTGGGGATTGAATGTAATCTATTCGAACTCAATTGTATTTTGATGATGGTTATATATTAATTCTCTTTCTCTACTTG
>JAMLFT010009177.1:0-12975 GCA_026544285.1 Pachyrhizus erosus | reverse complement strand
CATTTTTAATAAAATTAACAAAATAGTTTAACATAATTTTTATTTTAGGTTATTTAAATTTTTTATTATTTTGTATTCTTTATTTATAAAGTTAACAAAATTTTATGATATATAGACAAGTACAAATACACACAAATTAACTAATAAAAACATTAAAAGTGACAACAAATTTATCATCTTAAATTTTAAGATACGATTATTTTTAATAAAAAAAAACAATTTTATAAACAACACAAATATAAAGTATAAATTAAATTTTTTCATATGAATGATGTTTAATTATGACCTAAAAAATACATTATTGATCAAGTCAATTAGGCTACCAATTCAAAATTAAATTGTGTAGAATCAAATCAATTCATATCAAATTATGCGTATATATTTTTCAACTAGTGATTTAGATTAGTTGAATCTCTAGGTCAATGGATTAATTAGTTGAATCAAGATAAATTTAATAGTATAGTTTCTAAAAGTTATCAAAACACTTATTTAAATGAGTTGATCCTTAATTCCATATTTATTAAAATTATATTAATATTTATTAAATTAAAAATATAAATATATTTATATTATAAAAATATTAAATGCATATATGTACTTTTTGTTCATTGCTTTCTATTAAACGTATGCTTTAATCCATGTCTTTAAAAAAAAAAAAACATTACCCTTTATCAATCATTTTAACTATTTTAAAATTTTTATTTACATAAATCCTTATAACGGTAAGAAAGTGTAAATAAAAACTCTTAAATTATATTATTTGATGTTTAAAAACTTAAAGAAGTTTATTATATTATTATTTAATAATTTAGATGAGCAATATATGACTTACATGTTCATTAATGAGTTTTAATAAGATTCTGAAAACTATTGAAAGATTTGTTGCATTTTAGAAAAGAGATTTATAGTTATTCACTTATAGCTTAAAATATTTTTATACCATTAATTAATTATAAAATATTATTATTATTTAATATAATTATTATAAAAATTAACATATTTATTATATATGAAAATATATAATTAGTTGATAATATAAAATTATTTTAAATTATAAATACACAACTTATTTTTTTAAAATTAAATGCTCCTATTTTTTTAGTTAACAATTTCTATTATTATTCCTTGTTTAATGGTAGACATTAACAAAATATAGAATCATTAGAAGGACATTAAAAAAACATGACAATAAGTAAGCTCTCTGTTTTAAAATATATACATTATTAAATTATTAAATGCTCTAAAATTATGATATATTGGATTTGTTGTCTGACAAAAATAATAGAGTAGATGCTCCTTTTCCTCGTTTTAGTTTTCCTTGGCTCAAAGCATTTACAATCCTGTTTTTAGTCGTTTAGGGAGGCGGTTTTTTTATTTTAGAGCTACAAGTCAACAGATTTGCCAGTATGTCGGTGAGAATTTGATGCCGCTTATGACAAAAAGCCGTTAATAAGTTCCTCTTAAAAAAAAAAAAAAACTGGTTCTTATCACTGCTCTTGTTTTAACAAGTCTAAGTCTGGATTTTAAAAAGACTTTAGTCATTGTCCACCGTTTACATTATAAAATAGTTTTATATTATTAATTAATCATGAATTATTTGTTGTATGATTTTTTTATAATAATTATTATAAAATTAATGAATTTATTATATATAAAAATTATATTTAATTAATTTTATAAAATTATTTTATATTATTAATGTATAACTTGTTTCTCCTTTTAAAGTTAAAGAAAAAAACTTATATATATATAATTCTGATTAGAATTAAGGTTTACATCAAAGATTTGCTTAATTTTTAATGCAAATCTTTATTGTATAGATTAGGTAATTAAACTCTAATTATAATGAAGGAACAATATAAATAGTTTTTAAAATTAAATTTTAGATATTTTAAAGTTAGATTTAAATTATATTTTAATTTTTTTATTTTGACGTAGTTTAATATTTTAGATTTTAATGATATAATAATTAATAAGAGTTATATCATTGTAATTATAAATGATATTGGAAGGGACAAATACGAATAGTGTATCATTTATTACTTGTTTTGGTGGATAAATATTTATCTTGTATTTATTTCAATTTTTTGTGTGAATATCTATTAAATGAATATTTATGAATTTTTTTAATATCCACGGGTCTTTTAATATTATAAAAATAAAATAACAAAAAATATTTTAAATTTTTTTTTTTTTTATACTATGAACGCGACAATAAAACTTTTTCATTAAATACATATTATGACTATTACACAAAATTTAAATTGAAAGTCACACTAAATTACAACAATGTAACACATATATTAGATTTTGTAAGGAAATCTTTGTTTACAAGAAAAATTAATCAATAAAAAGCGTCACAGTAAACAAATATAAAATATAACATAAATTTTTATGAATATATTAAAGAGCAGAGACTAAAAGTAAACTAAGGTTAAAATTGATTGATTTTCTATATTTCTTCTATCATTATTAAATATGAAAATGTTATAATTTTTATATAATTTTTCATTATATTACAATTAAATTTGATAAATAGTAGAAATAATTTTTAGGATGTTTATTAAGAAATTAAAATTCATATATAAATATAAATTAAATAATTATTTTGAAACATATATTTTAACTGCTATTTTTTTTATAAGAGCATGTTAATGTTAAGATTTTTCCTTAATATAAATAATTTACTTAAATTTGAATATTTTTATATAATAACAAAACAACATTTTAATAATATAAATTATTTATTTAAGTATAAAATATATTTTATATGTCAAAAAATATATTTATTTTAAATTATAATTATATTTATAAATAAATATTTATTCTGACAATAGACAAAAATATTAGTTTATAGTGGAGTACTAAATAATATTTTATGCATAAAATATGAGATTTTTGGTTACATATTTTTCTATTTTGATTGATGGTCAAGTGATATTTGCATGTGATTTGTTATTAAACTAAGAAAACTGAGACCATAGGTGTCACAGAAGCAAACAAATAGGAAATTGAACAATAGATAGAGAGTGTTTTTAATTGCGTGGACGGAAAGTTTTCCTCTATTCGCACCCCATCCGTCCGTCCATTGCCACCGACTACTATCCTTCTTTTGATTTCATCCACTCCTTCCTCCATTAAGTTAAGCGTCAAGCCATCCACCAACATCATTAATAATTATCATTCCGACAAACAGTAAACTAATCCCTTTTTAATTATTGAGTCATATTTAATTTTTCTAAAATACCTTTTCAAACAAATAATTCTCCAAATAACGAATCAAGATTTTTATTTACCACATTCAAAATTTTTAAAATTGTTCTGGATATAAAACTTTTTAAGTAATACTTAGTATAAAAACCAATAGTTGAATTATTTATGACACTTTATAGTTAGATGAACGTCTATTTTTTTTATATTTTAATCTTATTTTAAATTAAATTCATATAATTAATATTTTAAAAACATAAAACGTATTTAAATTTTATTCATAATTTAAAATTTAATTAAAGAATATAAGATTTACTCATTTTCATAAATTATACTAATACTTAGCCTAAAGTATTTTTTTTGTTCTGCCGTACCCTTTATTATTATTATTTTTTTAAAAATAATATTTAAATTACCTTTTTTAATTTAATTACAAATATGTATAATATATACATTTTAAAATTCTAACCAAATTTTAAAAAATTCGTTTAGTGGAAAAATATTTATTAATTCTTAATTTTTTTGCACAGTCAATTGTCTAGCAACAAGGCCACCCTTTCCAAGCAAATAAATAACAAATGTTCATAATATATATATTGTTAAAAAATGTATAACTATTATTTGAGAATATAAACGAAGTGAAAGAGAAATATTTAAAGAAGGCTTTATTACATATAATAATTTTGTTATATATATCAAGTTCATAAACAATGGTCTCTTAAAAAATATATTTATAATTTTGTAAAGTTTTAATTATTTATTTAATTTTTATATTTTAATTATTATTCTTTAAATATTCTATTTTAATTTTTTTTATACATTATTTTTAATCTTTTTAGTTCTTACGACAAGAACTAAAAAGATTAAAAATGATATACATGCGTATGGATGAAAATGATATATTTATAAGTAAGGCGATTATATGATAAAGTTTTTGTAATTATAAAAATTAAATGAATAATTTAATTTTTTTTCTAATAAAAGGAGAGACTCTATTAGTAAGGCATATAGAGAAACATATAATTATATAATTTATGAATGCATTTATTTTCTATACCTCTAAGGTCTCAGGATAACACATAAATTGCGAAAGTCTCTGTGGCCTTTGGGTTTGAGGCTGAAGGATTGTATATCTTCCGAAGGTTTGTATTAACCATAAACTTGATATCATATCGAGTTAATCTAAAAAGGGTATCCAATCATATGATTGTTAATTGTTTAAGGTCGCATATGTTCTGTAAAGAACTGGGTTTTGCCATTCATCCGTTCTGAGTATGTATGTTTATGTTTGGTTAAAAGCCTATTTGTTAGCACTTAGCACTCTTTAATGACTAGTTGTCTATATAGGTTTGTAGCCAACTTCATTAGTACTTTGCAGTCCAGCCATGTATTAAGGGCTATTGGCCCATCATGTCGCGACACTACTTCAAAATTAAGGGAGAGGTTCTAAATTATCTCGCATAGACAAAAATTATCCCCGAAAGATATGGCATAGGGACAAACTAATATGAGGTACATAATGTTGGATGGAAAAAAAAACTCTAGGTTAAACACAAATTGAACGCGTTAGTCGTAGGCCATTTCAGAATCGTTTACTTGAGATATGTCATGATTGGAATATTTTCATATTATAATATTCCTTTCAATTTTAGAGTGAATTTTTTAAAAATTAATAATTATAAATATGTAAGTATTGATATAAATTTATATAAGTATTTAAATAAAATATCAATAAATAAAGATACCATTGATATATTTTTTTAAGATGATAAATATTTAAAGAGATACGGGGTAGAGTATTGAGAGGGGTAACCGGTCCACGTCGGCGGTCAGAGTGCCCACAAAACGCTACATGGAATGTATAAAATACGAACAAAATTGGGTTTCAATGGAGAGAGAGAGAGAGAGAGATATGATGGATTATGTCGGCCATCTTTGGATTTATCTTAAAGAAAGCTCAACGTGGCGGCCCTACCAGACGACAGACTAGAAGCCAAATGGGAAACTCATTCCCTTCACTTCACCCTCCCTGCCTTCTCCTCTCCAATTTAATACTAATATAATATTCATTTCCACATAACACAAATTTTGTTTTCCACCCTCCATATAAATAGAAACCAATACAACAGCAACATGGTTTCAGTGTCTTAGGCCAAGTATGAACAGAATCTTCTCACAACACCTTCACCTTGCAGTTCGCAACTGCACACAAATATAAATAATACGTATTACTTCAAAAAAGATGGTCACACATAGTTTATTACTAGATAGCTGGTTTTGAATAGGTAGTAGGTAGGTATAGTAGCTAGGGTATTGTCCCAGTCCCAGTTCCCAGATATGGGAGAAGAAGAAGCTTTAGGAGATTGTTGTTCCTCGAATTCGACGATCACGAGGAAGAGCGAGAGTTCGAAGCGAAAGCAGCAGCACCAAGAGAAGCCATACAGAGGAATTAGGATGAGGAAGTGGGGTAAGTGGGTGGCCGAGATTAGAGAACCCAATAAGAGGTCCAGGATCTGGTTGGGTTCTTATTCCACACCTGTCGCCGCTGCACGCGCCTACGACACCGCCGTCTTTCACCTCAGAGGCCCTTCCGCTCGCCTCAACTTCCCCGAATTGCTCTCCCTAGACGACGACGTTTCCACCCAGCAAGGCAACATGTCCGCCGATTCAATTCGCAAAAAAGCCACCCAAGTCGGCGCCAGAGTCGACGCGCTCCAAACCGCGCTTCAACAATCCTCATCCTCACACTCCGCTAATTCGAGCCACGTCACCTCTGACAAACCAGACTTGAACGAGTATCCCAAACCTGAAGATTAGTGATTTCCTTCGATCTTCAAGATTCATATTGATCCTATCTTTGATGTGACATATAGGGCTTCAACCTGGCCCCTTCACCTATCTTTGAAAACCTTTTATATTTGTCATATGATCTGATCAGTAAATATTTTCTTCCTCTTTATTTAAATTACGACGTACGTGTAGGAAGAAATACACACCTCAGATGAAGCTAACTTATTTATAAGGTGAATAAGTAAAATTATATATTTTACTCTCAGTTTTACTAAAAATTATCAGTTGCTCGTCTCATGAAGAACAACGCTTGCCCTTTAACCGAATGAGATCGCGTAATCCATTTTGATTTTGACGTTGTTGCTCATCTCTCCAAGAAACTCATTTTTTTATTTTTTTCTTCTTTACAATATGTGTATGCTGGAGTCGTAGACGGGTGGGTACGTAGGTTCTTTATGATGGAGTATATCGTGTGGTCTTTTGTCAGGTCGGTGTGTTGTAATTTGTAATGAAATATCCGTTGGCTGGGCTAGACACAATCGAATCAAATTAACCGTGTTTTGCTGTTTCAATTTTTCTTTCTATGTTCTTGTGAATTCGATAATTTGATGATATACATATGGTGAAAATGATTTCATATATAACTTTTTTCCCTGTGTGTTCGAAAGTATTTTAGTTTCTCTTCGGCGCCGCTTAGGATTGTGTGTGAACTATATTCTCCCCTGTGTATGTTATCTTGATGATTAGTCAAAATATGAGCAAATTATGCAATTCATCAGTGTGAAAAAAGGCCAGCGGAGAAGAGATAAAGATAGGAACAGCAGTGGCCCAACAAAGCCGCATTAATTTGAAACAAACAAACACTAATGTTTCAGTTGTCGAACAGTACTAACAAGTGGATATAGAGATAAGGAAGAATTGAGCACCAAAAGCAGCAGCTGCCTATGACACCCCACAAAACTTTTTTTTTTATTTTTTTATTTTTCTTTTTCTTAAAGGAATATGCGAGATAGGCGGAGAACAGTGTGGCTCTATCTCAAAGTGAGGTTGTCAGTCGTCACAGTCATGGGAAAGTTGGAGTTTAGGATAGTTGCGTTTGATACACATTGTAGGAGTAGGGCCTCAGCCAGCTCTTCATTTCTTCTTTAGTTTTCAATAATACTTTAATTTCGTCTTTGTTTTCCCCTTAGTATTCTTGTAAAACACATTTCCTTAGAAAAATGCTGCAAACTCTGAGAACGTTTCAACAGATAACGCATAAATGATCTTATCCTATGCTTTTCGTCTGTTTCTTTTCATTCTATAACTTATTATTATAACCATTCATATACACGTTATCTATTTATATAACGTTTAAAATTTTAACATGCATATTAAAATTTATAATTAATATATTAAATTTTAAAAAATATATAAGATAACATCTTAATATATTTTTTTATTTTTTTAATTAAATTATTTATTATTTATTATTCAATATCAACTACTTTCATTAAAAGTATTTATAAAAAATATTTAATATTTCAGTCTTATAATTTCATACAAAGCTTTTTTTTTAAAACGTAATATAATTTAATACGGAAGGAGGGAGTACGTTCTTTCGTTTTGATGCATAAGAAATTTCTTTTTTTTGTCTAAAATTTATAAATTATTTTCTTATTTTTATATTTAAAATTAGAAAAAAAAAAATAAACCGTAGAGAATAAAGTGAAAATTTCTGTCAAATATTTCTCGTTTCTCACGTGAAAATATTTTCCTCTTTCAGAGGAAACCAAACAGTACTACATATTCATGTTGCTATTTTTTTTTCTTTTTTGTCGAGTGTTAACGTTTCTCAGTTAAACATGTGAACGATCTACCTTTCTGATGCTCCATAATCTTACGTGTGATATCGCAAATATAATGTAGGAGAAATTATCTCAGATGAGGGTTGGTGATGCCTCGGTCTATGCGACTATGCGACACTGTCCCTTTCCAATCATTGATACCCCCTTAGTCAAACTTCAAACTCCATGTGAATAACAAATACTTGTACTCTCCTAAATAATAATAATAATAACAATAGTTCTCCCTCGAACAAACCCACTAATGTATAAGAGTACACATGAATGATATGTTCGAATTTTAAAAATTTATTATTTGTTGTATCAAATAATTTTTTAAAATAAGTAATGAACCCCTAATTTATTTAATTTTTATAAAATATGAATTTAAAAAATTTAATTATTGAATTATGTAATATTATCTTAATTAATCTGCGTATATCAACATATAAACAACATTTGCTTCTATTTTATAAAGTATACTATATGTTAAAAGAAAGTTATAACTAGTGAAATATTAAATAGATTTTAAATTACCCGATCATTTATACATTTAATTAATTTAATAAGAACCATCAGTCCAATTATATGATTGATGAAATACAATGTCCAACAAAAATTATTACTAAACGGATTAAATTTAATAACATTAATTCTTAAATTTATCAAATGAAAAAAAATATAAAATCTTATAGATTGATGTTTAACCACTTTTTATACAGATAATGGGGCCCAAGGCTCAAAAGAAAACAAAACACTATGAAAAAAATCAAGGTAAAGACACCCTTATGACATTTTCCTTTAGCAGGGGGCAAGAGACTAGTTAGGACGATCTAGCATTTTAAAAAAAGCAAAGACCTCCATGCATGCCAAAAGTTAGTAAATATGATTAGCACATCAAATTGCCTCACAAAAAACATGTGTCAAGTCCACCACCCAGTCATGCTGCTAAAAGAGAACATTGATTTCTCTTACCAAGTTAAAAACAGTGGTGAGTTAATGAACAATGGGTTTTAATCGTATGCGATGCTATTTCAAAATCCGGCCATCAGAGCCATCAACTTCTGGATGGAAAGTGAACGGGCAATTTTGAGGTCATAAAGCAATCCCTAAAGCTTAGCTTTATTGTGGAATCCTTTTATGAAAGAACCGCCATCGATCAATCCCTAAAGCTTAGCTTTGATCGTGGAATCCTCTTGTGAAAGAACCACCATCTCATTGATAAGGAACCTTGATACATCACGCCATCGTGATCTGTTTGAGTTCCTCTTCGACCCATCAACATTATTAGATTTGACATAGCTATACATAGGTGGGGAAAGGCGGAAAGCACCATGCTATTAGTATGACTTCATAGAAATGTACAAAATCGCTATGATAAGGAGGGCTAGAAAGGCTATTTGATATAAGTTAGAAATAACTAAAAGTATCGTGGAGAAAGTTTCCATGCAGATTAATTAGAATGCTGTGATAAAGTAAAATTATTTGTCCTTACACAACAGCCAAACAAATACTCCGTTCTTATTGGTCTGTTTTGCCCACTGTTCTGTGACGAGTTATTATTATTCAATTAACCTGTTAAACCTAAGCTAAAAAAAAAATCACTCCACACCCTTGGATTAAACATCCTTGACCACATACTCACGGCACTTTCCCAATCTCTTAATATATGCAAAACGCATTTAGAAGCTTGCCAAATTTATCTACTACGATGTAGTAAAAATACAATTATCAAAACCAAGCACACACGTGGGGATGGAATGGATGTGCTGTGGTAGTGTACAGGGAGATTTTTTGCTCAAAAGTGCTGATCATGGGAAGCTGTGATCTGCTCATTTTTTTCCAGCCCAACAATGTGGACCCAAGACCAGTCCACCAATAGGCCACAAAGACCCAAACGCCAATCCAAGATGCCATGCCGGTTCCACAATTATTTCTGGATCCAATTTCAACCCTTTATATAAAATCTGCACGCTACGTATCTGGGCCACCCACGTGTAAGAACAGGATATTAGTAGCGTTATCCTTAGTTTATTTATGCTATCATTCGGGTTGTATGAAGACGGAATGTAAGATGAAAGAATTTTAATTTCTTTTTTTTTTTTATATATATAGTCCCTCTAATGGTAACCCTAGTTCCACCTAGTCGTCACCTTCCTATCAATTTTTCTCAAGTTGTAGCATGGCAACCGAAAAATCGTGCTGTTAATATCATACTGGTTGGGAATATTTGGGATTAAATTTGAAGTGCTAAAGTCACCTTGGTTAGTAGAGTAATTCAAGGTGCAGCTTTTATACGTCGAGAGTTTGTACGTTAAAAACTCGGGGAAATGACATCCTTAACATTAATATTCTCGCCTAATTATGCATTTACAGGACACTTCTTATCTATGGTTATAGTTGGGAAGCTTATTGTGTGTGGCCCGACTATGGCTCTTGACATCTTTAACTTGAGCTCTTGTATTTAGGTGGCTTGGTGCTGGCAAATCTTATGCTACACTCTTTGTCACCCTTTTTCATCAATAAAATTTTGTTTTGCATCTCAAAAAAAGAGGGAAAAAAAAAACGCATGTGACAGAATTCAACGTAGACTTTAAAGGATTATTTTAATAGTAGTCTTTTTATTATTATTGTATCTACATAAGAATACAACCATCATTTTTCCTAAGTTGTCTTAAAGCTTATTGTCTAAATTTTTCACTGATCTTAGGAAGATGAATATTAGAAAATAAGTAAGTTTTATGTAATAAATGAGTGTATTAAATGATAATAAATAATTAATTATCTCAAGATTCTAACTTATTTATATATCTATTAATGGTCACAAGGTTGATGAGTTTTATCTAATGATGACACAGGAGTTAAGCAATGATTAAGGATTGATAACACAAAATTATTATATATTAATTAAGATTTAGTGAATTTTTTATTTTAATCTTGGAATGTATTGGATCCTAATATGTCAAGATGGTATCGATAATGTAGATTAGGATGATTCTAATTGAATAAATCAAGGTGTCATATGGGTTTGGAGAATTCTCATATGTATGATCCAACAATTATCTCAGATTATATAGACTGAGATAGTCTTATAGGTATACAGAAACAATTTTCAAAAAGAGACAATACATATTCACAACTGCATGCATATATTTAGACTTACATTAATTTAACTTAATTAATTTAAATTACAAAATATGTTAATTCATTCTCATGTTAGTGTCAGTGGACAAAGTTTAGATTGATAAATCTTTATTTTCATCAACATAATTATGAGATTTAGATGTAAGTCCAATTAGATTTATATAGGTCAAATATAATCATGTTTAATTATAAGAATAACTCATATTAAATAAGAGAAGAAAAAATGCATTCAAAACATTAATTAAAAGTAAAATCTCATAATTCAATATACATTATTGAATCTCTTTGGTTATTATAACTTTAACCCTCTATACATAACATCATGGAAGAAGTTTGCAAAAAATATATGTTATAAATAAAGAGAGAAGAATTTTTGAATTGAAATGATAAAGATTATATTCGACAAGACATTTTAATTACTTTTTAACTTTTGCTACCAACTGAAAAGTTTATTTGATTATTTGATAAACAAATTTTTTTTAGTAACTTCTAATGTTTTTTTATATACTGCTTTAAATAGCATTTAAAAAAAAAAAAACTAGTTTCTATCTTCTAATTTTTATATTTATTTATTTATTGTTCCTGAATATTTATCATATTTTTTTTAATTTTTTCTATATAAGGTAAGATTTTATTATATTATTTTTTCTTTCACTCATAAAATAGGATATTATTATTTTGTCGTTTTTATTTACGTGAGATAGGATTTTTTTCATTTTATTATATAAAATATTGAAATCATAAATAATAAGTTTGTTTATTTTATTTTTTATTATTATATTTGGATAATTTTATATTATACTATTTATTTTAATCATTATGTTATTTATATTTTTATTTTAACTTATATCTTAAAATATTAATATTGTTAGATTATATTTTTATTTTTAATATTTTACTATTAAATTATAAATTTTAATCATTACCCTATTCACATTATTTTTAATTATTAATATTATACTTTAAGATATTTTAATCATTATACTAATTATCTTAATAAAAATATAATATCTACTTAAAAGTATATTATTTTTGTTTTATTTTATTTTAAATTTAATGGATAATATTTTAAGATACAATATAAAGTGAATAATAAAAACATAATATACAAAAAATATATAATATTAAATTAGACAATATAATTAAAATAATTTACCTATAAATAAAAATAAAAAATCTTTAAAATTAATCAAAAATTAAAATTATAAATATCCTAAAAATTATTTTTATGAATAAAATAAAATTAAAATTTATATACAAATATTATATAAATATGTTTATTTCTGTTATTTTATATTTTTTTAATTACTTTATTAAATGATTTTGTGAAACACTTATAATTTAATAGATTATTTTTATATTTTCTAATATGTTATCATCACGTAAAGGATTCTTTTATAATTTTACGATTCTAAAGGTAATTAGTTATGTTTTTATTTAATATGTTAATGATTAACATGATTGATTCGAATTTATAAATTTTTATTTAAAATTTCATGTTGATTACAAAAAAAAATTTTAATTAATTTTGTTACACATAACATAAAAAATTATTTTAAAAAATCTTTTCGCACTTTTATCCTTTTAATAACTATCATTTCTTTTTTAGTTGGAAGTGTACCATTAACCGAGTAGCTGGTCCATTGAATTATCTTTCCATGGACATCATTATTTGCTTAATTTGGATTTAAATTGAGTGGATCAATTATGTTCATTTCACTGAGATTACGCCAAAATCCACGTCCCAACACTTTTGGTCCAAATTTAAAGCCAAATCTTGTCCAAAAAATGTTTCAATTAGCCTAACCTATCTTCCCAAGGGTTGTAAATTTATTCCTTATCTTTCCTAGTATATGAAGATTATAAATGTTAAACATATCCGTAACTCCGGATCAAAATATAGAGACAATGTCAAAATATTATGAAATTACCTCAAAACACTGAACCAATAACTCAAATTAATGCTGAAATTAATCAGACTAAAATCTTATTAAGAAAGTAATTCTAT
>JAMLFT010009176.1:0-12975 GCA_026544285.1 Pachyrhizus erosus | reverse complement strand
TAAAATTTATTTAGAATATATTTTTTTAAAATTTTAAATAAAAGAAATTAATATATTATAAGATTCATAAAATTAAATTAAATACTTATTTTAACAATTTTTATATTGAAGTAAATTTTTGTGTAAAATATTTAAATTTATATTATATTATAAATTCAATGTATTAAGCGAAATAATTTATTTAAATAATTATATATTATAAAATTTTCTTAAGAAAAAAAATAATTAACATAATATCCATATATAACATCTATTTTTATAATAAAATTATTTTTTATAATATATAATTTATTGATTAATTATATTAAATGAGTATTATTAATTAATGGTGCACCGATAAATCATCTAATTATCCTAGACTTCACTAAAAAATAATATATTAATTAAATATTATCAACGATCTATCGTGAAAGTGAAAAAGGAAATGATCAAAAAGATTTCTAAGCATTACATTTTCTGCTACCATATATGCAATTTAAAATGACCCAACTAACTACATTTTTTTAGTTTGACTTTGATTGTGCAAATAACAAATCAATAATTTAATCCAAACATAACTAATAAAAAGG
Organism: Pachyrhizus erosus; assembly: GCA_026544285.1. Classification (NCBI taxonomy): domain Eukaryota; kingdom Viridiplantae; phylum Streptophyta; class Magnoliopsida; order Fabales; family Fabaceae; genus Pachyrhizus; species Pachyrhizus erosus. Next base: position 12,406 of record JAMLFT010009176.1, on the reverse strand, counting down.
ACAATAAAACAATATTTAATAAAAGAAAGATAAAAGCACATTGATTAGAAAAATATGCAAGAAATATTTCCAAGACTTTTGATGAGTTTACTTTTAGAGGAAGCTTCAAATCCTTTACATAGCAATTTAACAAAGAAAAACATGTCGGTGTAAAATTTTTATCATCTAATCATAAAATATTAATGTATGAAAAATTTGTTAATCATGATAATAGTTACTTGAAAAATCAAATGATTCGTTTTAGTTAACTGACAGTATAACTATTTTTTACATTAATAGTACATACCTATTAAAAGTTTTAACAAAAACAAAGAAACTTTCATATGAATCTTAGCTATTTTTTTATTTTTCACAAAATAAATAAATTCAGATACCTATATATATATATATATATATATATTGGTTTATTTCATGATTTCTATTCATCTGAAATAAAATTGATTTAAAATTATAATTTATATTTTGAGATTGTGAAAATAAGATCAAAACACAAATTATAATTATAAGTTAAATTTCAATTTTAATAAGAGTAATGATAACACAAATATTAAAGAATTATTTAATTAATTTTATTAATATAATATTTATATAAATATATATTTTTTATTTGACAATGATTTACGTTTAAAATTTTTCATACACAATACTAAATGAGTTACATATTGAAACAATTTTATTAATACGTTTTTATTTTTTTTTATAAATGTATTAACCCATTTTTAAGAAGTGACGCATCTGGAAGCTATCGTTGCTTCTTGCAGCGGAGGTGAGAGTGAAAGTCAAACGCCAGATCCACCAAAGGGTACGCATCCATTAATCTTCACCTTTACCTAAATTAATTCTTACTATCTCAGCCATTCATAAGATTAAGTTTTTTTTAATTTAATTATAAACAAAAAATGTAAATCCTATTGTGAAGGATTCTCGTTGTCTGATTTTGATTTTGGCGGATTGGAATCGGACAACGGAAGCATGAAATCTGATATCCACTATAATTTTCAGTTTGGATCTAAATGAACTGTAATTTTCTACCAGCGTAGATATATATATATATATATATATATATAGTCTCAACCATTTCTATATGACAGTAATGTTAATTATTTTTACTTGTCATTAATTTTATTTTATTTATTTAAACATGTGTCACATAAATACTGATTAAAATATTTACAGGTAATCATCATCAGTGACTGATTTCCCTTATTTTTTGCTGTATCAGGTCTAATTGGTATCCCTTATTTTCTGATTTCTTTTTTTTTTTTTGGCTATTTCCCTTTCAGGCTAACTTTGCCGTGTTTTCCATTCTTTTCCTTCTTACTTTTATTTATTTATTTATTTCTAACTTCATATTTATTGTTTAGTGCGCCCGGAAAGTTATTATGAAAGTAAAGAATATGTGTGTTTGTTTTAGATGCAAGAAGTTCAACTATATGGTCCTTTTCATGCATAAAAAATGGAATTGATGGGGCTAAATTAATTGCTTCTTGTTTTCCAACATTTTTCCTGAGAGAATTAACTCTGTTTAGTTTGTACCTGTGATTGTTGTCTGAGAAAATAAAAGAAGAGTCTGTCTCATTTGAAAGCTAAGACTTGTGTTTTACAGATTTTGTTCCTTTTCAAAGTGAAGAAGGCTCTTCAAGCATAATGTAAGGTTCTAGCAACACCTACTATTTTAATTAGAAGTTGAGCCATGCATGTTGGACATCAACTTTGTTTGGTTTGATACAAACCAAACGCATTACCTAAGTAAAATTTCACGGTTTATTATATATTTGGACCAAATTCCAAAGCAGTTTTTACTTTCTGGGTCATAAGTAGGATTATGCAACTGAAATCGGTCACTTGTCCAACAAAAAGATGAAACATAATAGATTCAAGTGTTAATTCATATTAAAATTATCTTTCATCAATTAGAGTTGTATTTAAAGTCAAGAGTATTTTCTAAACAATCCATCTATTGAGTGACCACAGCGCTTCAAAACCATACTACATAAATATTTATCTGTGTTAGATGTAAGTTGTTAAACGTTTACGAAGATGTCAACGAAATATAAATTTTACTCTGAAGTTTATGTCTCTACCTGCATTAGTATTCATTAGTTAGCTTTGTTATTAGTTCATATTTTTAGGCTTTATATATCTAATTGCTTACTTAGCCTTCATTGTGTTCAAATGGATTATCAGATCTTCCAAGTCAAAAGCAAGCATCTTATCAAGGCAAAATAAAATTCCAAGCCCTCAAAATCACACTTGTAATTTGGTAAAGGTTGCTTATTTATTCTTCTGTTTGTGAGCAAAAGTATGAACTTTGAACAGTTTGATCTCATCATATTAGACAGATATGTAAATTCCAATGAATAATAGTAAGGACAAGTGTCATAAATGCATTGGAACATAAAAGCTTTTCATTTCTTCAACTGTAACATTCTAGTAGTTGCAGGTGCAGAATTATGAAATCATAATGGATGAGCAGTCAAGGATCAGTGCTGTTGTTTCTTCTTCTACCTATTCATCTATGTCATCTTCTAAACGATATGATGTTTTTCTAAGCTTTCGTGGTGAAGACACCCGTAGGAACTTCACAAGCCACCTTTATGAAGCTTTGATGCAAAAGAAAGTTGATACCTATATAGATGAACTACTTCAGAAGGGAGATGAAATCTCCCCAGCACTCACCAAAGCCATCAAAGATTCTCACGTATCTATTGTCATTTTCTCAGAGAATTATGCTTCCTCAAAGTGGTGCTTGGGTGAACTTGTCAAGATTATGGAATACAAAGAAAGAGGACAGATTGTGATACCTGTTTTCTACAACATAGATCCATGCCATGTGAGGAAGCAGACAGGGAGCTATGAGCAAGCCTTTGCAAAACATGAGGGAGAACCTAGGTGCAACAAATGGAAATCCGTTCTCACTGAAGCAGCCAGTTTAGTTGGGTGGGACTCTCAAAATTATAGGTAAATAAAATGAATTGAGAGTGATTAAATTTTTGAAAGAAAAAATGAGAAAAACAATGTATTGTTTTAAATTGAGTTGTGGCCAAATTTGATTCTAAATTGAGCATACTTTTGTATTACGACACCTTTTATGGTAGTTTGCTTAAGTTTGATGCATACAAAGAACATCGGCATTGATTATCTTCTCTAAGTCATTAGTGTTCCCTAATTATTCTTTTGTTTGTGCTCTATTTCACTACCATCTCGATCTTAGATTATATATAACCAATCACTTGTATTCATTTATATAGTTACACATAATTTATTTCTTTATTTTCCTTTAATATGCTAGGACTGATCCTGAACTACTTAAGGACATTGTTGGAGATGTTTTGCGAAAACTGCCTCCTAGACACACAAACCAATGTAAAGGGTTGGTTGGAGTTGAGGAACGTTGTATACAGATTGAACCATTGCTAAAAATTTGTCCAAATGAAGTGAGAACCCTTGGAATATGGGGTATGGGTGGTATAGGTAAAACCACCCTTGCTACTACATTATATGACAATTTGTCTCATGAGTTTGAAGATAGTTGCTTCCTCGCAAACATAAGTGAAAAATCGGACAAGCTTAAAAATCTTAGTTTTGGTAATTCTGATATGGTTACCTTAGAGCAATTATATAAAAATCACAGTAGACTTCGAGATAAAAAAGTTCTCATTGTCCTAGATGATGTGACTACCTTGGAGCAATTAGATAAACTAATTGTAGATTATGATTTCTTGGGACCAGGAAGTAGAGTCATTGTTACAACTAGAGATAAACAAATACTTAGCTTAGTTGATGAAATATATCATGTTGAGGAATTAAGCTTTCACAAGTCTCTTGAGCTCTTCTGTTTGACTGCTTTTGGGGGAAAACAACCTAATGATGGATATGAAGATCTATCAAGAGGAGTGGTTTCCTATTGCAAAGGCATTCCTTTGGCTTTAAAGGTTTTGGGTGCAAGTCTTCGGTCAAGAAGTAAAGAAGTTTGGGAATGTGAATTGAGAAAACTTCAAAAGATTCCAAATAAGGAAATTTATAAAGTATTAAAATTAAGTTATGATGGCTTAGATCATTCTCAGCAGGACATATTTCTAGACATTGCATGCTTCTTCAAAGGACGAAATAGATACTGGGTAACAGAACTACTAGAAGCTTTTGATTTCTTTCCAGCATCTGGGATAGAAGTCCTTTTAGATAAAGCTCTTATAACAATTTCAGATAGCAATGTGATACTAATGCATGACTTGATACAAGAAATGGGTCGAGAAATTGTTCAGCAAGAATCTAGAGATCTAGGAAGTCGAACTCGATTATGGAGACATGAGGAAGTGATTGATGTATTGAAATATAACAAGGTAAATGGAAAATGTAATCGCCTCTATTTGATAATACATGTATCTTTTTATAATGTAGTTAGTATGATAGACTTTGCTAATTATTATTCTATTTTCTGTTTGTCAGGGAACTGATGTTGTTGAAGGCATAGAATTAGATTTGTCTAAATTAAATGAGGATCTATATTTGAGCTTTGATTCCCTTGCAAAGATGACTAACTTGAGATTTCTTCAAATTGATGGACCTGGGTCAGTATACCTTCCTAATGGTCTTGAGTCAATTTACTTTCGTAATGGTCTTAAATCATTGTCTGATAAATTGAGGTACCTTCATTGGGATCAATGTTATCTTGAGTCTTTGCCACCTAACTTTTGTGCCGAACAACTTGTAGTGCTTTACATGCAATTTAGCAAGCTTAAAAAGCTCTGGGACGGGGTTCAGGTATGAGTATGGCTATACAAACTACATTTTTCTTAGGTTACTCTTATAGTTAAGGTTCATGATTATGACTTTAAAAATTTTCTAAACAATGTGATACTTCTTTCTTGTTACAGAATCTTGTGAATTTAAAGAAAATGGACCTTTCATACTCCCAATACCTCATTGAGATCCCAGACTTATCTAAAGCAGAAAAACTTGAAAGTGTTTCTCTTTCAGGTTGCAAAAGCCTGTGTGAACTCCATGTTCATTCAAAATCCCTTCGTGTATTGGAACTCGATTGTTGCTTATCTCTCAAGGAATTCTCAGTGGCATCAGAGGAAATGACAGAATTGATCTTATCTTTCACCAATATATGTGAATTGTCACCTTCAATTGGTCACTTATGGTCTCTAGAAAAGTTATACCTAAGAGGAACTAATGTTAAGAGTTTGCCTGCATATATAAAAAACTTTTCAATGCTAACAAGGCTTCGATTAGATGGTTGTAGGAAACTCGTGTCTCTACCGGAGCTTCCACCATCCTTGAGATTACTTGATTTAAAAGATTGTAAGAAACTCATGTCTCTACCAAAGCTTCCATCGTCCTTAGAAGAGCTGGACTTAAATGGTTGTGTGTCACTGGTAAAGCTTCCACCATCCCTGGAACTGCTTGGTTCAAGCAAGAAACTTGTGTCTATGTCAAGGCCTAAGGCTTGGTGGCACAAAAAAATTAAAAAAATTTATAATTATATAGTAAATTTTTTTTCTGTATTTATTCCAGTGTTGTTTTATGTTGTTTTATGTATTTTTATATATAGTTATGTTACCTCTTTTTATGTATCTTTTAATCCAAATTAAAATGTGATGTGTGATTAGAAAGTATCACTCTCCTAATTGTTAATTTTTTTTATATCGATAAATCTATGTTAAATGAATTTTTAATTATCTTTGACATATCAACATGTAATGTAAATGATAATAGGCATACAATGTTTGTTTTTTTTAACAAAATAAGAAACACAAAGTAAAACTCAAATTATTTAAGATATGTTTAGAGGTGATAGTAAGTTTTTAATTTTTTATTTTCAATAGAGGCTTTCATAATTAGGCCAATTCAATTTTGCTTACATCTTAGACTAAGAATGATATATAGCCATTTAACAAGTCAAGAAGCCACCAAGAGAAGTTGAGAGTAAAAGTATCTCAAAGAAGTCCATAGTCTAAAACATAGACATGCTTAAACTTAATGTGATAATCAAAGTCTTGACCAAAAACAAAATAATTAGTAGTAGATAAGATTGTTACATTAGTTTTTGCAATCATCAAAAGAAAACAACACAAAGACAATTTGCAAAATAAATGGTCTTTTATAGAAAACAGATGACGTGCTAAAAAAGAATAAGTCATGAACCATTAACACACAACAAGTACTAAAAGTTAAAATTTTGTAATTCAAATTATGCAAGTTGTATGCAAGTTAAGGAATTAGGAGTGTCAACATTTAAACATGAAGAAACATTAGAAAAACAAGGGACATAATCAATAGCCAATTCAATGACAAAGACAACTTAGAATGGATTTACTTGATCTATAATCATCTCTAGCAATTAAAAATGATTATATCAAGGACTATAAAGACACCACAAATTGTTGAAGCTAATTGTTATAAAGGAAACTAAGATAGAAAGGATAAGATCAAGAAGTTGAGGTGTACATAAATATTTTTTGCTTTTGATATTAGTTTTCCTTAGTTCAAACACTTTAAGACTTAGTGCCAAATCCTTTCAATCTATATTGTGTTTGTAAACACCTTCACTCAATAAGTCTTACTAAAAAAAGTCATTTTGAAGGTGTCATAGGAGTTTGTCCTTGAATAAAACCCTTTAGGAAAGAGAAAAGTCAAAAGAACAATAAAAGAATTATTGCTTCTAGAGTTTGAATGAACACAACAATTATTGTGTGGGTCTAATAGTAGTTGCTACTTAAGTGTGAAGCTAGGAGAGACTTTTTGAAAGAATACTTGAGTATGGTTTGTAGAGGCTTAGAGAATACTTGCGTGAAGCTTGGAGAAACTTTTTGAAAGAATACTTGGGTGAAGCCTAAAGAGGCTTTTTGGAAGAATACTAAGGGTAGCCTATAGAGGCTTAAAGAATATTATGAAAGCATGAGGAGACTTGAGGAGAAAGAATACCTTCTTGTTGGTTGATAAAACATTTTTGCATGTGAAAAACTGAGTTTTTGTGCTATCTTTGTTGCATATTGATTTATTATGTGGCAAAACTCACAAGTATTGTTAAGTTATGCAACAAACAAATGCTTGAACAAATAAAGAAAAAAAAAGCTAAACAATGAAGATTGTGGAATGGAAATGAGTACCACTAAGGAGCACGATCGTGCTAAGAATGAAGCACGGTCATGCTAAAATATAGAATATGAGTCACCTCTTTAAGAAGAAGCACAATCGTGTTGGATTACATCATGGTTGTGCTAACTGAAGCATGATTATGTTATGTTTGAGCATAATTGTGCTATAGGAGAACACAACCCCATCTCCTAATTTTGAATTCAAATTTTCAGTGCTTTAAGAGCATTATTGTGCTAAAGAGAGCACAACCATACTGACTTCCTTGAATATTCTTTTTTTTATTATTATTATAAATAGAAAAAAAAGGAAGTAAAAGTTCATTATCTTTTATTTTTGTTTTACAAAAGTAGAATGTTGAGCAAAAAACAATGCTTATTAGAGTGACTTGGGCTTAGGATGGACACAAAGGTTCTTTTTAATGATGTTTCTTTTCCTTGTAATATCTACATTGAATTTAATTGTTTTATGCTTTTATGTTCTGTGGCTAGTTAAAACTTTTAAGTTAGGACTATGATGCAGCAATATCAGTGTACCCTGATGTTTATTTGAATAAAGTTTTTGAGTTTTTGTATAATTGAGTTGTTTCACTGTTGTGTAGTGTTATATTGGAATTAATAATTCAAATTGAAAGTCAATTACTTGTCAATGACCATTAGCTTATAATTAACAAACTCGAGAAATGATTAAATTGGTACGATGTGCATGACCAAACACATTATTCAAATTTCTAATCAAATTAATAACCTTTAATCAATCTATTTAAGCCTTAACCTTCACCTAATTTGAACTTATATGAACATTTAAGGATTAAATTAGGGAAAAGAGCCTTGCTAATTCTTAACCTAGGGTTAACTAATGAATTTAAGAGATTATTGCCTTTTACAATTAATTAGGGATGTTGTTAAATAGAAATTAGAAATTTTTGATATATTTGTGAAGTCACAATCCTAAATTTCCAACTTAAAATCTCTTTGTTTAAAAATGTCACTTGTTTTTGTCTTGTTTTCTATGGAGTAATCGCATACCATTTTATCAATTATCGATTATACTTAATTGTTTAATTTATTGAGAAATTAGATTATGCAAAAACTACCATTAGTTCTTTGAGTATGATATCTAAACTTAGGTTCATGATATTACTATGTAGGGTACACTTTTTCATAACATCATTGGTGCTTGTATTAGTGAAAATTCTACAATTGTAGGGATAGGATGTAGTCCAAAATTAAGGGAGAACCAATATAATTTGTTGTGCTGTTGTTTTCCTTTTACTTTATGCTTCACAAGCAATTGTTTGACACATTATCATCATATTCTTTGAAAAGTGTTTAAAACTTAACTAGATAGTATACTTCACACTTAAACAAGATCTTTAAAAATATTTTTAACTTCAAAAGCAACAATTGTGTTCAAACTAAAAAAACCAGTTTCTAGTACTGATTTCCAAATCATGTATCTTTTGAGAAATAATATGTTTTAAGATATTTAATTTACTCTAATTTACTTTCTAAACATCTTATACAAGGAAGCAAACATCTCCTAACTATCTTCTAAAAGCCAAACAAGAAGCTTGAGAAAACATTTCAAAAGGAGTGTTTTGTGAGCAAAAAAAACCAAGGTTAATTTTGGAGTGTCACTATTCAACCCCTATTTGTTCAATTAATGTTTATGCATGATAAAATATTGCTCAAGGACACTTTTATGCTTATGTGTATATGTTGATGGGTCTTTGTTGAGGAAAAAAGGATAATAACGCTTGTAGATGCCAATGGAAGACTTGAAGTTTTAAGAATGAAAAGATACATGTAGAGACTAAAGGTACCTTCTTTGGATGATGGGTAGGTTTCGTCACTTATCATCCCCAAACAAGTGGTAAAAGCCCTATGCATTAGGGGATATAAGTAAAAGGTTGTAACACCCTGTTTTTTCACTTGATAAGAATCAATTCTTTTTCTAGATTTGTTGCATTATTATTTTGAAATAAATTTTGGTATTCTTGCCTTGCCATTGAATTCAAAAATTCCAAAACAAACCTTTGGATAGTATTTTACCATGGTTGAGATTAAAATGCATAAAAATACAATTTTACCCAATTTATTAAAGTTATTTGAAATTTATTAGCAAATAGTAGTAATTATTAGATGAAATAAATAAGTTTTAATGAGTTAAAAATAGTAATAATTATGAAAACTAGTTTTAAGTTATAAAAGTTGTTTTAATATTAGAATGAATTAAGGAAAATGAATCTTAATTAATCTTATTAATTTTATATAAAATATAACTTTTGACATAATTAAAGAATTAATTGGTATAACAGTAATTATAACTTATGTAATTAATTAATTAGAAAAATAAAATAACATAAAATGCATCTACATTAGGGGGCTGAAATAAAATTCATGAATAAAAAGAAATGGGAATTAGTTTATCTAATTAGGAATTAAAATAGATTAAAAAGAAAGAAAAAAAAAGAAAATCAACAAAATCTAAGCAATGATTACCTAGAATTTTAGCTTGTCCTATAAGTAACTAGGTGGCAAGTGTAACTCATCCATGCATTGACCTAAACCACCTCTCAAGTTTATTAAAAATATAATTATGAAAATTAAATTCAAAAATAATTTAATTAAGTGAATAAAAAATTTGTTTCCTACCTTTTTTCCCTCTTTCATCTCACAACTATATATTTATGGATGAGGGGAGCTTCCATTTCACACTGAACTTAATAAGAGTTTTCTCCTTCTCCCTCTAAAGGAATATCTAGCTTCTGTTTATAAGCTTAGGAAATCCTATTGTAGTTTTTTTAATAGTTCTCTTCAAGCTTGGAGAAAGAAAATATTGCCTTCTTTCCTTGGCTAGAATTAGGCGTGAGGTGCAGGGTAGTGGGGTGTGATTTTCCATTTTGTTGCTTCTACAAAGATATGGTGATGAACTTTGGCCCCCAAAGTTCTCCTACACTTTTAATGTTTGTTTGTTTTATCCTTAAATTGTTGTAACTTAGATTGTTTCCTTGTTTTATAACATTTTGGAATAATTGTTATAATGCTTGATAGGATCAAATTAGAATATTGGTTTGAATTTGTTATGAGTTTCCTATGTTCATGCTATGAATGTTATAGAATTATTCTATGAATCTAAAAACAAGCTATGAGTTTTTATGAACATAAAATGAACTTAAGAACCCTTGGATTTTTAATCCAAAATACACAGTCTCACTTAATGGAGAGATGTTTTTCCAACTTTTTATTAAATCTATATTATGTATATATTGTTATATGATATTGTATGAGAAATACCTTTAAGTAGATAATATAATTTAGAAAAAAAATTATTTAAGATTACTATATTATATGCATGTGATTCAAAAATTTATACCTTAGACTAAGAAATTATTTTTCTAGAATAAGTAAATATTATTTAAAGTTTTATTTTTATAAAGATAGATTATTTGTAAAGATTGTAAATATATATCTTTGAAATATTTTCTCTTCAATATGAAGCACATAAACATTTAACCTTGATTTATAAACTTTCTTTACAAGAAAATATAAATTCTTATCCATATAAATTATTTTGAAGTGCATGTCCCAAAGTGATATTTTTTATTATAAGATCATAAATATAAATATTTTGAAACCAAATAAACCATTAGTTCATTGTTGAAGTATGTTACATGTGAAAATAAAATATGAATACAATGACTTTATGAGTATTCTAATACCAAATATACTAAGTAGTTATTTTTCTTTTACAAGCTCTTGTTAATCTTAGATTATATATAATTAGGTTCATACAAAGTATTTTACAAGTTATTTCACAAAGTATTTTACATGATACTTTCCAAGTATTTTTGTAAAGAAACTTCTTTCATAAATATGATTGAATAATTCAAGAACTTATACGAAATATAAGTGACAAATGTTTTATACCCAATGCAAAATTCTAGTGAGATTTAGAGAATATAAGATAATTGTCTTAAATATTTATTTGATGAATGAATTACAAGACAATAATCTTATTTTTATTCTTCAATTAGAATGATGTTTAACTCAATTTATCCTAGTTTTTGTAAATATTTAGTTTTAGTTAGTGTGTTTTATTGGTTACATTTTAATATTTTGTCTACTTTTTGTAGAAATGGAATTTGAAAATTAAAAGAACATTGCCATGCTTCTTCAAAGAAAAAGATAAAGATTCGGTAACAAGAACATTGAAAGCTTTTGATTTCTTTCTAGCATCTAGGATACAAGTCCTTTTAAACAATTCTCTCATAACAATTAGAATTAGCAATTAGAAATAAATGCATGACTTGATACAAGAAATGGTCGAGAAATTGTTCATCAAGAATCTAAGGACCCTATAAGACAAACTAAATTGTGGAGACCTAAGGAAGTGCATGATGTGTTGAAATATATAACAAGGTCAATAGAAGATGTAAGTGTTTCTAATTGATAATACATGTATCATTTTGGAATGTAGTTAGTATGAAAGACTTTGCTAATTATTATTCTAATTTTTGTAGGCTAAGGAGTTGATGTTTTTAAAGGCGCGACTTCAAATTGGTCTCAAGTACACAAGGATCTATATTTGAGTTTTGATTCCTTTGCAAATATGACTAACTTGAGATTTCTTAAAATTGATGGACATAATCGGTGGATGGACAAAATTTATATTGTGTCATTATACCTTCTTAATAGTCTTAAGTTAATGTATGATAAACTAAGGTAACATCATTGGAATGGATGTTATCTTAAGTCTTTGTTACCTAACTTTTTTATTGAACGACTTGTTGTGCTTTGCAACCAATTTAGCATGCTTAAAAAGCTTTGGGATAAGGATTGGGTATTAAATGGCTATACAAACTAAAATTTTCTTAAGTTTCTAAAATCATTAAGACTTATGATTATAGTTGGATAAATGGGTAACCCACATGTTTAAGTCCATACTAGTTTAAGCCTGTTCACCTAACTCGCAAATTAAATAAGCTTCATTTTTTGCGGTTTGTGCTTGCCCATGTAGGCTGTAGGGTTAAATGGGTAATCTCGTAGCTTGCATTAAAAAAATAGAAAGGGGCATTCAAGAACTGCCTCATTAGAGCGTTCATAAATGCTAAAAGAAAGAGAGACATAGGGTGAGGGGGAAACACGGTTGGGGGAGGCGAGAGGTAGGGACAACCTTGAGGGGAAAGGGGAGGCATAGGGTGGGGGAGGCTCAAGGGGAAGGGGGAAACACAAAGTGGGGGAAGGGGGAGGCGTAGGGCGGGGGAGGCGTGAGGGAGGGGGGAGGCCGGGAGGTGTTG
>JAMLFT010009175.1:0-12976 GCA_026544285.1 Pachyrhizus erosus | reverse complement strand
GATATGTAAATAAGGCTGCTGTACCCCAAAATATATATATATATATATATATGTACCGAAAAATATATAATTGAGGTTGAACTTGCTTCTAAAAGGAAACTTAGAATTATTTTTTTAAAAAAAAGAAAACACATTATATGAATTTTTTTTTTTTTTTGCTTCTTTATGAACCTTGAACTTAATTATCAACATTGATTAATGGATTTTAATCCTTTCATATTTTAGATTTCATTTTAAAAGATATCTGTTTGTTGAAGATTTTTTCTTATTTTTAATATTATATCAAGGTTGTGGCTATAAGACATCATTGGATTAATGCGCATTAAATTATTTTCCTATGTTTGCCTCCACAGTTTTATGCTTTGATAATATACAAGCTGCAGTTACTTTATATCAAAGTTCTTGCTTTATTAAGCAACAGATTATCCACACCAAAGCCTTTGTTTTAAGCAAAAAAGTATTGATAGAGATAAAACACATGATTTATTTAGATAAACTTATTTAGAAGTATCTATAAGAGAAAAAAAATATAAAAAAATCTTCAAAAGTTAAAATTAATTTATGTATATAATAACTTATAGAAGTTCTCTAATATAACTTATTTAAATATAAAAAAATTACAAGTTATTTTATATATAAATAAATTTTAATAAAAAAATTTAAATAAACAGACCCATAGTATAAGGAGTATTCTAACTCAAATACAAAATTCTCACAAGAACATATCAATAAAAAAATATAAAATAAGAACAAACTACATGGTTAAAACCAATCCAAAAGAACAGCAAGTACTATGATACAATCCATCTTTACCTTAAATCAATACACCAAAGTTGTTATCCAAGAACTAATCCGTCGCTGTCTTCTTTCATAATAGGGCAAAACATATCAAATTTACTCAGATTGAGGGGTCTTTATATTTCGTTGGTTCACATCAAAGGGTGGAACCAAAGATAAGAGTGGTTCCATTACGCACTTATTCATATGCACCAAATACCACATTTATCTAAATACAAATTAAAAGTCCTGAGGATGATTTGTAATGAGTGTTGTATTTTCAAAAGTTATCATCACGTACTGGATTTTTTTTATAAAAAAAAAAAATTGCCCGTATATTGTTAATTTTTAGATTTCTAATATTGAATATTTTCCTCTTATATAATTTTTTAAATATTTGTAAAAAAAAAAATCCTCGAACATTTAAATTTTTTATTTTTTTATTATAACAAATTTTTTCCCTGTAAAAAATAAATTTGTTTTTATATGTATTAATTTATTTGAAGCAATTGTGTAAATTTTTGTTATTTTTCTTTTAATTACTTGAAAATATATAAAACTTTTTATGGCAAAAACCATACAATAAGATAACAATAGCCCTACCATTAAACATGTGGATGAAACGAGAATTTAATTAGTGATATCAAGATTAAATTCTAATAATGCTACTACAATAAATATTGAGAGAAAAACCTTTGTTGTGTATTATAATTCTATCAAGTTCAGGTAAAATTATCTTTAGTGTAAGATATATGTAGTTTTTATTAAAAAAAATGATGGTAATTCTGGTGGCTGAATTAGAAATACATAAGAATGTATAAAAAGAAAAATCTGCTCACAACTAAAGAAAAAAGCTGTCTATAAATTATCGACAACCAAATCGTTAAAAATTTACAAACACCTTTAACATGGATAAATGATAAAAAAAATTATATTGACGAGCTAACCATTAGTAAATATAAAGACATTACTAATGGATTTAGAGTATTTTTCAAAATTAGATCATATGATTAAATAACAATCAACCGAATAAAAAATTAGAAATAATAAAATGAAGAAAAATTAGAATAACAAATATTCACACTAGTGTTTAAAAATATATAAATAAATTTATAATAACTACTTGAATATGAATATAAAAAGATAGGTATCTACAATCCTACTCAAAATTCAGCAATTGGTCATCATTGATATTGGTCTGCTGTTGCCTATGTGGAGGCAAGTGAGTGGCAATGGCAACGAATCATAGTACTTCCATTGCAACGTTGGCAAAATGTTTGTTGCATTTGATCAAGGATGTCTTGAAACTAACGTTCCATCTTCTTAGACTCCAGCTATTGTCTTAGTTTCCCGCAAGGTTTGTCCAACATCAGAAACTATTAGATTATTATGAATTATTATCTAATTTATGATTTTGATTAATTATTTTTTAAATTTAAAAATTTAAGTATGTATCATATTAATATTTATTGAGACTATAGACATATAATTATTTAAGAGCACTTAATAACTTTTTGATAGATGATTTCGGTCTATACATACATCATTTTGGTTGAAGCCCTTAGCTCCTTGGTATTACCTAGAATTGAACTCTATAGATACATCATTTTTCTTACCACCTGCAACCTTCACCCACACTAAAGGTATTGATTTGATTGCTACATTGAATTTGTCGTGCTCAAGTGTTATTGTCATTTAAGGCTAACTGAAATGGACTCAACCTCACCTAACAATGTGCCTAAATTCATGACAAATACAAAATATTGGACAATAAAATTATAAATAATTGATAGAACTTTTAAATTTGACTTAGCATTCTGTGAGGAACGTGAGTCTACGAACTTTTCAATCCATTTCTTGTTAAATCACACAATGTCTAAAGTAAGTAATATTTTAACTCAATAAGCTGAAGTTTTAGATTGATTAGTTATTTGAATATTATTTAAAGAACATATGAAGCAACGCCTTTAACGAAGATTATGCTATCTCATTCAAAATCAAATAACAGCCAAAGATGATGGTAGTAAACTTTGAAACAGCGGGCCAGTATGCTAAAGAAATACAAAAATAAAATAAAAATTAATAAAGTTATAATGTTATATTGTAGAAAAAAAAAAAAAACAAAAGACACATATTCAAATCAATCATATCTCTAAAAATTAACTTTTATCCTCTTAATAAATCAACTATGCAACAAATTAAGATTGCACAATTCTATATCCATTACATGAAAGTTATTCTATGTCATCATTTGTGTATTAATTAATTAAGAAATTATGTAATATAAAACATAATAACATTTTAAAAATTAAAACAAACAATATTACATTGATTCATATAAAATCGATGTAAAATGAGATACATTATATTAGTTGGAATAGAAATTGATATAAAATGACATACATTACACTGATTTAAATAGGAATAGATATGTAGTATTATTTGTTTTAACACTTCTTATTATTAACCCTAACGTCATGACCTAGTTACTACCTCTCTACGACCTCAAGCAGCCATCAAGTTGCCATAATCTTGCACCACCTCTAAGTCGCTTTAATTCCTACAATGTTTACCACTCTTTTAGCCTCCACCATTGATACCCCCCTATAATTATTATCTTCAACATGTAGATAAGAAGTCTTCTTCACCAATTTTATTTCATCATTTTGCACTTTTTTTATTCTCTTATTGGTTTGTCAATCTTAATTTGAAGGCTTATCCCTCATCCCCAATTTCCTTTGTCACTAACATCATCAAAATCCAACATTTGTCACCCATCTCTACTACAATTCATTTTGACCTAGGATTTAGGGTATGTTTTGTAAATTATGATTGATTATACTCTCAATTAAGGAAAAATAAGAGGACCACCACTTACACGATATATAAATTGGGATTGAAGGTTTCTCTTGGAGGCATTTTTTTTAACCATGTTCTTAGACTCTTTAAGCGAGCAAGGCATTGTGAGAGAGCTTTATTGGGTCGAGAAGGACATGTGAAAGATTATGAGAGTCTTCAAGTGTAATTTTCTTCCCTTTGTAATGTATATGAGATTTTGTTTATGCTTATTTATGCATATGGCTAGCTAAACCCCTATTTTCTAGGGTTATGGTTTAAATTTTGCAAATGAACCTCTTATCTATTTAATTGAAATTATTATTATTCAATTAACTATTTTGTTCTTTTGTGTTTAATCCTTTGTTAGAATTGATCATTTTACATCTTAGTTATTTATACATTTGTGGTCAACTTCATGTAAATGATGATATTATATAACAATTGAATCTCATAAAATAGTGAGTAAACAAACGTATTTTAGGAATTTCTAACTTTTATTAATTATTCTCTTTGTATTCATGCTTTCTCTTAATGCAAATTCTAATTGACTAAATAGAATTAGAATTATGAGAAAGACGATTGATAGAGTTTGATCAGGATCTATTAACTAGTTTAATGAGAAGATAATAATTGAAGAATAATAAGAAAAATAATTGAATAAGAATTGGGAAAATTTCATTGCAAGATTTTAGTGAGAACTCTAGGCTTTCTTATTTGATGATTTTATTTCACTATCTTAATTTGCTCTTAATTTTATTTTCGAAAAATTTAATTTAATATAATTTCCACAATTTGATAGAAAAAATAAAATTGTTTAATTCATTAAAACATAGATTATTTTAGGAATATGAGTAGTATTTTAGATACGATATTCGAACTTAGGTTCACTGTAACTACTACACAGGGTATGCTTGCCCTTTACAGACATATTTTTATGCATCAAGTTTTTGGCATCGTTGCAAAGAAGTAATTATAGACTTTTCGAATAATTTTAATTTATTTTAATTAAATAATTTTTGTGTATAGCTATATATAATTTTTTTTTCTTTTTTTTCTTTTTTTTTCGTTCCACTGTCATTTTCATTTAATTTTTATTTTTTTCTCCCCATGCATTTTAATCTTTCTTCTAGGTTTGATAGTTTATGCTAACTCGATATCAAAAGGTTATCATTTCTTAGCATAACCTTGAGATCGAAAGAGCTTGTCGTAGGAATAAAACAGGCACAAGGAAAAAGATGGTTGAAGGCGGAGGAAATGATGGAAATGGTGGAGGAAATGGAGGTAATGAGGGTGGTGTAGTTGAGATTCAACATTTTGCTTCCTAACTTAGGAATCAAATCAATGAGCTAAGGCATGGGTTAATCAACATGATTAAGAGGATGCAATTCCATGGACCATCATCTAAGGACCATGTTCTTCATCTAAAGAAGTTTGTGAGGCTCATAGATGTAGTGAATAGCCCTTCTACAACCCTAAACTATGTGAGATTAGTTGCCTTTCCATTATCACTATTAGGGAAGGCTGAAGATTGACTCATTAACTTGCCAACTCAAAGCATTACCACCTAGGAATAATGTTCACTAGAATTTGTGAAGAAATTCTTTCAAGTGGAAAATTTAACTGATTGATTAGAGACATTGCCAATTTTTCCTAATGTGAGCAAAAGTCTCTATTTGAAGCATGTGAGTGATTTAAAGGTCTTTAGAGAAGTTTCCTGCATCATGACTATCAACTAGAGAGGCTTATTCACCTTTTCTCTAGAGGATTGTCACACCACAACAACTCATTTTTAGATGCTACTAGAGAATGAAAATCTCATGTTGAAATCAATTAATGTAGCCACATGGATTATTGAGGCCATGACTTCAAATGCATACAATAGCTCTAAAGATAGGAGGATTCTCAAAAAACTTATTGTAGTTCACTAGGTGGAAGCCAATTCGTCTAGTTCATCTATTAACCAAAAGCTAGATGTTTTGACCAAATAGATGGAGATCTTTATGAAGAGTCATATCTAGATGATAAAACCTACTCTTCCACCATTTATAGTCAATATGGGGAGACAAGACACATAGTTACAAAATGCCTATTTGTTTAGGCCTTGGACAAAGTGAATTATACTGGTGGCAAGAATATGTGTTATGATCTATACTCCAACACTTACAACCAGGGTTGGAGAGACCATCCAAATTTTGCTTGGAAGCATTAAAAGGATTAGAGACAAGGTTAAATCCAGAATTAGAATGTGTATAGGCCTTTTCTCTTGCAAAATAAAAACGAAAATACTTATAGAGGCCTTTGGCAACAAGAGAAGAGGCCAATCAAGCATGAAATGATGATGGAGCATATGTGTAAGAGTGATGAGAAGATTAAGTCCTTGGAGACAAACAATATCAAACCTTGTCATTTTTATGTCTCAAAGGGCCCAAGGTAGACTACTCTCCCAAACTGAGCCCAATCCCAAGGAGGATGTGAAGGTGGTGAGCACTAGAAGTGGAAAACTCCACTTTAAGTTTAAGAAGAAGGAAAAAGCAAACCAACCACCATAAAAAAAGAAAAAAAAAACTCTCATGAAAAGCGTTAAGAAAGGAAAACTCTTATTAAAGAGAGTTCAAAGACATAAAAGGAAAAGGAGGTACTCACACCTCCTTACATAAATATTTTCCCCCTATAGAGTAAGGAATGAACAATAGGATAAAAAAATTTCTAAATCTTTTAAAATGTTTAGAAAATTTCACATCAATGTACCATTTGCTCAGGAAATTCCTTAAATGCCTAAATATGCCAAATTTTTTAAAGAAATCCTTTCCAATAAAAAGAAATTAGAAGAATTTAAGACAATTAGCCTGAATGAGGAGTGCCCTACTATTGTTCTAAAGAAGCTACCCCCAAAGAAGGCCTTGCTATATTTTTAAGAAAATTGGCGAGGGAGAACCACAATCAACAAATATCACTTTATAGTTTGCTTATAGGTCTCTTGCTCTTCTTAAGGGCATAGTTGAGGATGTGTTGGTTAAGGTGGATAAGTTCATCCTTTCGGTTGACTTTGTGGTACTAGACATAGATGAGGATGAAGACGTTCTTATCATACTAGGACATCTATTTTTGAATATTGTTAATATTTTCATAGAGGTTAGGCAAAGGAAACTCACCCTTAAAATGTATGAAGATAATGTTATTTTTTGTTTACATGAATTTATGAAAAAACCTATCTCTTTTACTACTTGTAACTTCTTGCAAGCTAGAGGCATTTCTAATGACTTGGTTAAGGCCTCATTCCCACGTGTGGGGATAGAGGACCCATTGGAAAAAGTTCTCATCATGAAGGACTTAGATTGGGATTTTAGCTAAGATGAGGAAAAGATACTAATGTTTCTTTAGGCTCAACAAGATGTCAAATCAACAAGGAATCAAAGGCATGAAGAGTTGGTTAGATAGGGGCAATGTTTCAAAGTCAAAGCCCTTAATTGAGGAACCTCATACCTTGGAGTTGAAACATCTTATGTTCAACTTAAAATATGTCTTTTTTAATCATCCTACTTCTTTGTTAGTTTTTAATGTTACAGGTTTGAATGTAACTAATGAGGAAGGTGCTCAAAGTCCTAAGGGACAACAAGGATGCTTTTGGGTGGACCACACATGACATAAGGGTCTTGACCCTACACTTTTCACCCATCGGATTCATATGGAGGAAGGCCATGCGCCCAAGAGGTTGCCTTAGGGGAGGCCTAATCCTAACATGATAAAGGTGGTAAGAGGAGAAATCATCAAGCTATTAGACACATATATTATTTACCCTATATCTGATAATGAATGGGCAAGTCCATTATAGTGCGTTCATGAGAAGGGGACATTATAGTGATGGAAAATGAGCAAAAGAAGCTCATAAGGGTAAGGAAAACCATCGGGTGGTGTATGTGCATTAACTCTAGGAAAGTGAATGATGCCAACCAAAAGGACCATTTTCCTCTTCCCTTTATTGATTAGATGTTTGAAAAATTTTCTAGGCATATATTTTACTGTTGTTTAGGTGACTATTTTGGTTATTTGCAAATCCTTATGGCCGAAAAAGACAAGAACAAAACCACTTTCATTTTCCTATTTAGGACATTTGAGTATAGGAGAATGCCATTTGAACTATGTAATGCATTTTCTACTTTTTAGAGATGTTTGATGGCCATTTTTTCTTATTTGCTTGAAAACTACATTGAAATTTTTATGGATGACTTGTCTGTATTTGGGCCATCATTTAATTTGTCTAAAAAATCTAAATGTTGTTTTGAAAAGGTGCAAAGAAACCAATTTGGTCTTGAACTAAGAGAAATGCCAATTCATAGTGCAAGAGTGCATCATGCTTGGGCACAAGGTATCCTTTAAAGGCATTGAGGTTAATCCTACCAAGGTGAAGTTAATTACAAAATTCCCACCACCAAATTATGTGCAGTCAACGAGGAGTTTTCTTGGTCATGTTGGCTTTTACAAGAGGCTTGTAAAAGATTTTTCTAAAATTGTCAAACCAATATCAAATCTCCTAGTAAAAGAAATTGACTTTGAATTCTCTTATTTTTCTACTTTAAAAATATTGAAAGAGTGTTTGGTTAGTGTTCCTATTGTGGTTGCCCCTTATTGGTATTTACCATTTGAGCTTATATGTGATGCTAGTGATATTGCAATGGGGGCAATTTTGGGCCAAATAAGGGACAAGGTGTTCTACAATATTTATTATGCTAGTAGGACGCTAGATGAAACCTAGCGAAACTATACCACAACTAAAAAGAACCTTTTAGTAGTTGTATTTGCTTTTGATAAATTTAGGCATTATTTAGTTTTGTCTAAAGTTATTGTTTACATTAATCATGCTACTATTAAGTTTTTTTCTCAATAAACAGGATATCAAGTCTATGTTGATAAAGTGGATCCTATTACTTTAGGAATTTGACTTGGAGATTAGAAACAAAAATCGGTCAAAAAACTTGGTAGCAAATCACTTGTCCCGCCTTCACCCCTCTATAAGACAACATGTTGAAGAGGGTGATGCAACATCCTTAAATATATCAAATTAAATAACATATTTTCTACTCTTTTAATTACTGGATAAAAAAATTAGTAAATATTAATTAAACTACAATTTCACAAATGTAATTTTGGCAAATTGAAAATCGCACAACTTTATTTTTATAAAACTTTTGTAATGTCCTTAAAACTTTCTCGCAATAATCTACAATATAATAGATAGTATATTTTCAAAACTGAAAACTTGTCTCATGAACCATTCGTGACCATATATCATTTATTAATATTGAACATTACTACACACACATGTATATGTAATGAAAATCTTTCATATGTCTCTATAAGATCAATTATTCACAAGAATACATTGTATTTTCAAATATAAACAATGTGTAAACGATGATAGAAATTAAATACATGCCTAAATACTAAGTATAATCAAAACATATATAATTCAAAATAATAATTCCTATTAGTTAGAGCAATGTCTCTATCATCCACTTGCCCCACCCAAACAAAATAGTCAACAACCCTTGAGATCCTTCAGAAGTATCCTCATGTGAATCTTCCTCAAGATTTTCCTCTTCAGAATCATTCGATGTGAGTATCTCCACCCTCTTACTCGTCTTTTGGAATGTCAGGCACTTGTATATCTAAGCCTAACTCCTTCGTGATTTGTGTCTTCAACTCCCTATCATCCTCAATATCATCATCAATAAGATCCTTCTTAGAAGGAGTCATTAATCTAGTTTTACTCCCAAAAAAAGATAAGTGTGCTATCATTAAACATGAGAGAAAAAATTGATGACAAGAAACAAGATGGTCTAATCCAATAGCTACTCCATGATCAAATGATGCAGTTATAGAAGGTCAAGGAAAACAAGAGAAAGATGTGTTTGGCCTAGGCTAATATGCTTGGAAATACAACGGTGTTGGTTAGGTGAACCATACGTTTAGATCAAAAGTCAACGACTCTCTATACTATTTTGCTATAGATGCAATATTTATCCTAATCCTACCTATGAAATGATCTTCCTCTAAGTAATTATTGTCTCCCACTCCCTATCATGGAGAGTTACCCATAATTAGTATGTTAGAATCTAACACGACATCTTTGTCTAAAAAAATAAATTAAAATTCATGGGTGAGTCCTCCACCTCACACAAACAAAGAATGCATACACATAAACTTCCTAAAATTTTCTCTTTCATTCACCATGTGTCCCAAATTACACTATTAGTTTGACATCATATCAAACAAATCCATTGCTACTAGAACCCCCAAAACTTAGTAGACTTACTTTTAAGCCCAATGATTTATCAAGAGTTTGCCCTCGTTGGTACTTAAGTAGGGGTGTAACCGATCATACTAATCTCACTTCCATCAGAATTGTCAAGTCGGCTTATGTGAAACTATTCACAACTCAATGCCACATCCCTAAGGTTCTTCAACTAATAAAATAACCTTAATATGGTTGTCGGAGACGCTATATAAAGCCTCAAAATGAAGAACAAAAAACACCATCAAAGAGAAAACACTTCATCTAAACACACTTCTCACACAACGAAAATGTCCTGTTTCAAACCCAAAAACTTCGTTGCTACTCTAGGAATCATTCTGGGCAAAAAGATTTCAGATTTACTCAGAGAATCGCGACTTTAAACATTCATCGAAGCTTACGACGGAGGTTTCCAAGTTTTTAAATTAAGGTAGGAGGAATCTTTTTTTTCTTCAAAATTTTATTATAAAACCATTCTATTATGTTTCCATTTGAATTTCTGAAAGTTTAAGGTCTTAAAACACGTTAATTCCCCAGAATTGAAAATGAGTTCATCAACTTTAAACTCTGAATTTACGAACTTTGATAGGCCATGGTTAAAGCTTATTTGAACAAATTAAAAGTTAAGCTGAGTCGAATTCAAGGGATTGAGTGTTTTTGGGTAATTAAATTGGCAAAAATGCAAACGAAACCTGAGATTGAAAATTTAAATTTATCTGGTTCGAACCCAAATCCAGAGGTTGAAGACGAAGTGAAAATTTACCATCTTGCCCCCTTATTAAAGAAAATTACCAAGATACCCTTGTACTATTTTTTTTTTAATTTAATTTCTCTGTCTATTTCTATACATTCAAACCTTGAAACCAACCTAGGAAATAACTCCAATTCTGTGATTAAGTGTGAAATTAATTTTTCTCAAAAAAATTGATAATAATTAAAATATTTTCTTAAAATTTCAAAAATATCCCTACATTAGAAATTTGAACTTCTCTATTGTTTGGACTTCTTGAACTCAAAAAGAATTAAGTTTATAATACTAGGAAGACTGTGTAATGTATTTTAAGATGAAAGAAGGAAGGAAAACTCTACCAAATTATATTTTGGGAAAAATGAACAAAATATCCTTCCCTTGTAGAATCTGAATATCAATGTTGATATCCAAAGAATTTTAGTCATAATATCTTATATTGTTATTGCTAAAATCCACCAACTATATAAAGTTTAAGAACCAACATATTTGCCAAGAAAGGGACATTTTGCAAAAAGTAATCAAAATGCCTTGATTAATGTTTCCAAGAAAAACCTAAGAAAATAAATACATTTTCGGAAAAGAAAAAAAAATGAAACAATTATTGTAAGATAGGTAGACAACTTCTTTCACATAGATTGAAATAACTGAACTATTTTATTTTCCTAAAATACCCTCTTATTAAGAAACTTCAAAAGAAATAGGAAATACTGAAAACAAATGTTATTTCTTTTATGTTATCGCAATCTCCCATTTGATATATTTAATTTAGCCATGAAAAGAAATTCATACTTAAAGCTTTAGAAAAGTAAGTAAAGTAAGTGAGAAAAATTGATAGGTCTCCTTGACTTAAAAGATCCCCCACAAATAAAAATTTACCAAAAAGAGCCAATAGTGATGAATAAATTGGTCAAGTAATATTGAATGAATACTACAAAGCGGGAATTTTCCAACTATAAAAATACTAGGGATCTGGTACCATGAGATTTGATTGAAGGAGACAAAAGTGAAATAATAATACAAGTGAGATCAAAGAATGGATAAATGCAATAGGGTTGACTACAGTAGGTACCTAAAGAATGTATGTAGGCTATGGAAGTCCTTGGGGTGTATAGGCACCAAGTTTGTGGACTACCAAGATTAAGAAGTCACAGAGCTGGCTTGGTAACCCTAACAAAGCAAAGCATTGCCAAGATTAGTAGAGAGTAGTTGAGGTCTATACCAACTCAAGATATGTACTCCTGATCATCACCCAATATATTGTAAATTATGGACATAAGGTTACGTTTCAAATCAGTCCTCGGGAGTCAGTAGTGGGAGGCAGCGAGGGATTCCAAAACACTAGTAATAATAAATAGGACCCAATATGGTAAGGTTGAGAGTATACGATTACAGGTACGCCAATAATATATGTTTATTAAAGAATTGAAGAGTCACTCCTACAACTAACATTTTTTGAAAAAGATGTCTAATGAATATCGTCCCCTATTCCATCTATCCATTACCCCACTTTGTAGTCGTTGGACCAGAGACCCATTATATCTATTGGACACTTACACAAGTTATGCACGTTTCAACTTCTTTCCTATAGAACCTTTCACCGCTGCAACCCCTGGTCAGATAGATCTTCCAATAATGTTAACCTAGGTAGTACCTCCTAGATTCTCATAATCATCTCCCCGACTTCCCTTACACCCCAGGAGGAGTCGACCCAGTAACTCTAACTAAACCCCTTCCTCTACTCATATCAGTACTAGATCTGTCAGATATGTTCCCAAGGCAAAATCTTTTGAAGAAGAGGATCCATCTGAAAACACCGAAGGTGAATCTTAATTTCTCCTTTATGTGTATAAGTAGTATAGCTTTATGTAAATTAGTGTACATTAATGAATGAAAGTACTTTTAGTAAATTTTTGTGTGGTTTTATTAGTAAAATTTAGGACGTTGTACATTCAACTTCACACATCATATCGAAGTACATAACACACATTACTTGAGGGTTCCCTCTCCTGATCTTTAAGATCTAGAAATAAAAAAATTCAAAAGTCAAAGTCAAAGTTAACAATTAGATCATCTCATTATAATATGCATTAAGGTGTCCCTAATAAGGTTTAGTGTACCATCCTGCTTTAAAATAAATAAATTATATTTAGGAAAATAGTCATGAATTAGAAATTTATAATTTTTTTTATATATTTTAGTTTATTTGAGATTAGAATTTAAATTTAGAAGAAATATTATTAAAATTTAGGAGATAAAATAAATTAGAGTGAAGAGATTATGATTAGTTAGGATTAATAATTTTAGTAAAATAGATTTAA
>JAMLFT010009174.1:0-12977 GCA_026544285.1 Pachyrhizus erosus | reverse complement strand
TAAATTTATCTTAAATTAATATTTTTTCATAATTATTCTTTGAACAAAATTAACATGTTTGTCTTATTATTATATTATTTTAGAATTGATTTTAACAAAATATATTAGTATAAAAAATAATTAATGTAAGAAATATTTTGAATTATAATAAAGATTAAGCTATATTTTAATTTTAATTTTATAATAAAAATAAAAAATAATAATAAAATATAAATAATTTAATAATATTTTTATTATTTTTTTAATTTTGATAAAATTTAATATAAAAATAAAAATAATATAAGTTTATAATTCAACAATTGAATATTATATATATATAATAAAAAGATTATTTTTATACGAGATTACAAGAATTAAATTTAATAAGTATAGTCATATATAAATGATTAAAATTAATATCATGTTATAAAATCATGACTCTTTAAAAAATTCATGACTTTATTTCAAATAAGATCTAATAGTTTAGATTCAATTATCTTTTCTCATATAAAAATACCATGTTTTCGTATATGCTCTTTATATATATAAAACAACCAACTAATTTTTTCTACATCCTGTATTTGATTTTAAAAAATAGCTAATTTTTTAATATAACAATACTAATATTAGTAAAAAAAAAAAAAAAACTTTTCTCACAAGTTTAACAGGGGCGAGAGCCCTTATACTCCAAGTGACATACTTTTAAAAATTTTAACACATTCCAATCATAAACCAAAATATTATATCACAACAGTATCCAAATTAAACCATACAATTTTTTATCAGTTAATTTTTAAAAATTAATATATTCTAATAATTTCTTTAAAAACAATAGTCTTTTAGTTTATAAATTATTTAATACAATGTCAATGCCATGATGTAGAACAAATTATGCATTTTTTTGTTTTTATTTTATTTTATTTTGTGCAAACTGCGAACGAATCCATTAGCTGGCGAGTTACACAATGTGAACACAGACTGCATAAAATATGGATAATTTATTTCATGGATTTAAATGGACGAACCATAAAATTTGCAGTCTATGCAAGGCTGACCCTAATGGACGCACTAGCACCTATACTCAACTTTGATGGCTAGTAAGAATTTTTTAGGTTATCAAATAACAAGAGTGAAATATTCACTAATTTTTTATGATTAATATTTGTTAAAATATTTGATTAATTATTTTTAATGATTTTTTATAATTATACTTTTTTTTATTTATAAGACTCAAAATAAAGTTTAATTTAAAAAAATTGAATTCAATTTTTATTTGTACTAATATAATATGGATGTTTAGAAAAAAATTGATAATAATTTGTTTTATCAACCAGTATTAATTGTTAATTTATTAAATTTTTATTAATGAAAAAAAATTCAAATCCACAATCTCTCTTTTATATTCATTCAATCATGAGATAAATTTTATAACTCCTAATTTGATAATAAGTATAATATGAGGAAAAATGTTACCATCACTTTGATGGTAGTTGAAGAGGACAACATTTCAATTCAAGGCTCGTAGAAAATTGCAAATGTTGAAAAACTAAGACAAAGTTAGTCGCCAACTTGTCTATAATTTATACATACCAATTCAAGGCTGGCTAGAAAACAAAAATTTATCAGTCAAAACTAAGTCACTACCCTTTTTTATGCATTCACAAAAGAGAAGGAATATTTCAAGTTTTTTGGCACAGAAAACAAAAGGAATATACTTTAACTGTGTATTTTACATAAATGGCAATTATCAACGAAATAAAACTAATTTTTAAATATTATTAACTACATTAATCAATTGTATAGTGACATATCTTTAATTAATTCTTTTATTCTATTCATCTTATTCAACTTTTCATTTTTCACCATTATCTTCTTTAATATTAATTATAATATTTTTTATCTTTCATATAAATTTCCTTTAATATATGATCCTTCATCTTGTTTTCTTTAAAAGCTGAATAACAAAAAAAAATCTCAAGTTTAGTTTAATTTATTTCATTTTTTTAATTCGTTTTCTCAACTTAATTTTGATTTACGTAATAAAGTCTGTTTTTTTAATTGTTTGAAATTAATAAACTTTGATCGCTTTTTTCTTCAAGCAGAAAAGTATTTAACTCTATGATTGATATTTTAATTATATTTTAGATCGCTCTCTTATTTACATATCCATCTCAATCATAAAATTTAAATAATAAAGATGTTTCTAAGGTAATTAATGTTAAGTCTTTTGAACAATTAACTTAGAATAATCATATGTTTATTCTATTTCTAACTTTCATTTTAAGAAAAAAATTATTTGTTTAGTAAAAAAAAAAAAAAACTTTATTAGTTCAAAATTTGAAAGGAGGTAGAATAAGAAATGGGGATATTATGCACCTTTTAGTGGATGCTTGGTAGGCGTCGAAATTATTGTAGCGTGCATTCTTATGCACCCCTAATGCATAAGTATGGGTTGGGTTCCTGGTTTGACACCTTTTATTTGAAGAGATATATTATCGTAAGTCTTTATTATAAAATTTAATTAATTTATTTATTAAGATTAAAAAATTTAGTTAATTTAATTAAAAATATTAAATTTATCTTAAATTAATATTTTTTTAAACTATATATTAAATAAAACTAATGAATATTAATAAATTATATTTGTTCTCTTGTTATGTCATTTTATAATTGACTTCAATAAATAATATTTTTGTGAAAAATAATTAATGTAAGAGACATTTTATACTAGACCTTATATAAAGGATCAAATCACACTTTTAATTTAAACCTTATAATAAGAATCTAATGTAATATTTATGATTTACGTTACAATACTAAATTAAGGAATAAATACAATGACTTTTTAAATTTTTCTTGCCATAAAAGAACATCACATATGTATTTTATTTTAAATTCAAACTTTGATAATAAATATAGATTGTTTAAACATCATTGACACTTCAAAGGCCTTACAAATCATTCATTAAAACTAATATAAGGAAAATATGGAATAAAATCTAACATAGTCAAACTAACTTATAAACTAGTCAAAGAAGTTTATAAGTGTTCCAAGTGTAAGTCCCAATGTCACATTATATCAAAGCTCTTCAAACCCATAAAAACTAAAATGAATAAAATTGAGGTCTATGCCTTTTCTTCAACATCATCATCAATATTTGGCTAAATCTCACTTTCAAACAACAATTAGCCTTAACATAAGTAACACAAACAAAGAAAGAAGTGAGATACATCTCACATCATGCTCTTAATATGTAATGCAAGACTTACTTATTCTTAATGCATATGGCACCAATTGAAATGCTTGTGAAAAAAACCTGGGATACATATAGTTGACAAATCGTTGCATCATGGATAATCAAACACTAACACTCTTGACTAGGATGAAATCCTTGATAACATGTACGGGTTATCCAATTTTGTAAGGTCACTCCAATCCATAAAATCAACATGAGTTATAATGAGGTTTCATACCAAATGACATCCTAAGGCTAGAATTCCACATGAACTTATTTATGGCCTTCATAGTTAAGCTCAATAACAACTTTGAAAACAACTTTTATCATGTCATAATGCATGAGACATAAGATAAACATGACTTCTTCTACAACTTTATCACATGGTGGACCTTGCCTCACATAAACTAGGGTCACATACTTTTTGTTTAGCATTATGTATAATATTATCATTCATTAAGATTTTCATAATACAACCACATTTTGTCCTACACTACTACAATTTTAATAAAGTGTAATTATAATATTTGGTGTTATATATTGACACTATCAAGTTGATTTTTATCCTATTAGAAACTTAACTAAATTGTTTTCGACTCTTATGTTAATACTGAGATCTAATTCAAACTTCTGTTATGTCTAAATTTATAAGGAAACATGAACTCATTGCTTAATTTTAAGAAATTAATCTTTACTCACTAATTTGATTATTACTAAAGTTATAAACCTTTTTTTAGGTGATTTCAAAATTATGTTGGTTAACACCTAAGGTTACAATTAATATGAAGATCACTAAGCTTAATTCAACTTACATGGCCCTCCATTGGATGGTGTTCACCATTTTTCAAAACCATCCAACAAAGTTCACACTCTTAAGATCAAACAAAACACATTTTTTTGAAACAAAGATAGGGAAGCTCATGCCCTTGAGATATGACACAATTTTTTTGTTGAAACTAAGTAAGTTCATGTATGTGAAATCGTGACAATCACACCTCAAATTTCTTAACAAAGAATCTCATAATTATGAAATTATCTCACACCCATGAGATTATGATAAACACGAATCTTTGAATTTCTTGCCTTTTATTTGAATTCAATAGATCCCTAAACTTCTAAAACTATAAACCAAAGCATTTTAAAGCAATAAATAACAAATCCCAAATGAATACCATTTTAGACCTAATTAATTGAAGATACGTTGATTGTATAAGTTCACAATGATTTTCAAAGACGTTCCTAAACACAAAAATTCAAAAGAGACCAATATAAAAAACAATTAAACAATCAAATTCATCCAATTCATAACAAAAAGTTAATTGTTTTGGAGTATTCATAACTTATCTAAAAAATTAAACATATAATAAACATAAATCTAAGGATATGGGGTCAAGCTTTTGTCCACAATCATAACTTGTCAAAATCATACCCTTTACATCAAACGTTAAAAAATGCAACAAAACTTGACAATGATTCTTCTTTTTGTAAATTTAAGGTTCTGACGACATTCCTTACAAAGGTTCCTCTAACAAATCTAAAAGATGACACCATATCTCTAAATGAATCAAAAGAAAATTTTGGTTTAAGTTTGAGAATAATTAAGAATGTCTATTAAGTGCTTATTGGGCTAAAAAAATTTAAAGTCCAAACTAAAAAGGTTTATAAAAAAGACTTAACCTCTTCACACAAGGTCCAAAAAGATTTTTAATAAAAACATGTTTCTCTTAACTTATTTAATTATAAATTTCATTTTAATATTCATATTTATTTTTCTTAAAATAGTATTTATTAAAAATATTTTCACATACATATATGTATATATAATATAAAAAATAATTATTAGATTTTAGAATTGTTCAACGATTACTCATATATTAGTCTTTTGTTGAAGAATTACAATACTAAATAAAATATGTATCAATTTATTTATGAATAGTTTAAGTTTTATTTTTTAATTAAATTTTATCACTTGCTTTATTACATGTAGGAATTAAAATACTCAAATTAGTTTAAAAACTTAGCTTTATTTTTAATAAAATTTTAATTGTAATGAACTCATTTATTGTTATTAATTTAATTAAACTAAATTCTTATCTTTATTTCTTCTAATTAATTTTGCATTGAATTGAAATTAGTTATTTATTAAATATTGAAACACACACGCATAATTGTTTTTTTTTAACAATCCTTAAAGACGAGTAACTAAATTCAAGTGCATTAATTTACGTATTTTAGATTTAATTATAAGTTTTCATGAAAAATATTTTTACAAATAAAAAACTAAATATTATTCAAACACCACCTTGTTAAGCAATGATCCCTTTTTTGTGCATTCATTAAGTATAATTCTTTAATTTTTTTATAGATAATCCCCGTCACTTCTATTATACCGAAATTGTATTATTTAATAGCCCCAGTTTTTGTTAAATTCATATTAAAAAAATATAGAAGTAAAATTCAAGTATTGGATATAAATTCTTTATAAATTATTTTCATGTTTTTCATCTATCTGAGAAAAAAATTGAAAAAAAATATACTTGTGGTATTAAGTATCTTAAAAAAATTATCCTTAGAGAAAGATATATGCGAAAAAAAGTATAGTATTAAGCTATTAATTCTTCCTATATATATGTTTTTTTAAATAAAATAGAAATATAATAAAAATTATGTAATAACAGCTTATTTGTAAAGATAGTTACATCGCTAGAACATTAAAAAAAATAATTACAAAATGTTATTATAAAAATAAAATAAACACTAAAACATGTATACTAAAAAAATTTATTTTCTTTTTACATAATTATAAATAAAAGTGTAAAATTATTTACTTATTTATGCTTACATTTTCCACTACCCTGGATCCCATCCAATATATTTTAGATATTAATCAGATGGGATTTGAATAGGAATAAATAATGTAATGAAAATTTAAAAGTAGATAAAATTAAAAATAATCTCATTCGAACCGATTGTAATATGACTCGAAGCTTCAATTAAAACTTTATTTGATTTCATTGGGAACCAAAAGTTGAGTGTTAGCGTAATTAATTGAGAGAGAAAGTGAGAAAAGAAAACCCCAAAAGCGCACACACAACACAACACAACACAATTGCGTGTTCCTTACTTCCATCCTTCATCAAATCAAATTCGTCAACCAACCTCACATGTCATTCAGAATTCTTACCACTTCAAATTGTTTTGCGCGTAAGATAGAGACTTCCAAATTCAATCCATTTTTAAGACTATATTTTAAATATTTTATAATTAAATATTAGTAAGTAATTTTGCTACTATATTAAATCTTTTATTTTTATTTTTTTTACCATTTATTTTTACTTTTTAATCACTATACTAAAGCTCCTGTTAATACTTTTGTTTAACTGAAGCTCATGTTAATACTTAACACACACTATAGAATCAAGAATGTCTTAGTAAGTTTAGTAAGCCATCCTAGATTTTTCCTTCTCCTTGATGGATTTTTTCCCGATTGTATCACTAATTTAATTTCTGAAATTTTAATGATAGGTTAAATTCGTGTTTAAACTTAATAAAATGATAAAATAATTCTTAAAATTATATAAATATTAACTTTCAATTTAGTCTCAATTTAGTCTTCTAAATTGTACTGATTAGTCAAATTAATCATTGAAACAAATAAACAACTAAATAGTCCTGGAATATATTTTTTTAAAAAAATTAATTGTATTTTTTATCTCTTACTTTCAAAATTTTATATTTTTTATCTTTAAAATGCAATTAAATCTTTACAAAATAGAAAAAAAAAATGTTATAGATGAGATTTAAATCATTGACTCCTTCCTTCTCAACTACCACAAAGCCACTAAGTTGTTTAGATCACTTGGTTTATATATATAATGTATATTATATATACTATTAATGTATTTTTTATTTGCACCAGATTCACTAAGTATTTTTTATTTGTATAATTTTAAAAAAATTAAGAAAATAAATTTATTTATTAAATATTTTATTTTAATTCTATAAATTTATTTATTTCACTATATAAAGCCATATATTATTTATACATCTTCTACCATTTTATTTATAAAGTAGTTATTCAAAAATATAAATATTAAATAAATAAATTTATAAGATATTATATAATTTTAGTAATAAATAGTTTTATTTAATTTAATAAATAAATAAATGTATTTAAATTAAGAATATTTAATAACAATATTTTTATCATCTAAAATTTTAATAATTTTCATACAATGTATATAAACATGAATTTTTTTAAAAAAGTTTAATAAGATTTCATTAATAAAATAAAATAATTTTACACTATCATTCAATCATAAATTGTTATTAATATAAATTTTAAGATAATTATTATAAAAATTAATAAACTTATCATAAATGATCATTTATAATTAAATGTATGTGCCATAATTAGGATCACAATAATATAAAATATTTTATACTATTAATACATAGTCAAATTTTTTATAAAACCAAAAATATTATTAATAAATACAATAACGATACATATGATATATATTTCATATATAAACTAAACAAGTAAGAAGACTTAGATGTTTCAGTTGTGAGGATCAAATTTGTGAAATTATATAAATTTAGGATAAAAATATGTGAAAAAAACTTAGGGGTAATTCTCAAAGTTTTAAAATTTAAAAGAAAAAATATAATTATTTTAATTTTAATAATAAATTTAATCACCTATTACAATTTTAAAAATGAAATTAATTAATTTTAAAAATCATTTTACCACTGTTAATTTTAGGAAATAATTTAATCAACCATCATGATTTTATAGACTAAATTAGCGGTTCAATCAATCTTTTCCTTTCTTTAGTTTTTTAGGTTCCCTTTATTGAATTCGTTTAGGTTAAACTATATGTAGGTCTCTATGATATTTAAATTTTTTTTTTTATCGATTTTCTAATTGCACACGTTTACTCAATAAGACTTATTAATTACACGCTTTCAAGTATTTTTAATTAACATATTATTTATAATTCATTGTAGAAAAAATTATTTTTCTCATATATATTATATTGATTCACCTCCTCGTAATTAATTTCTCACTTTCCAACAAAAAATAATAACTAATTGCACAAGAATTACCTAATATTCCATCTCCATTCTATCGTGCTCGCATGCATGACCACATAATTGTGTTCAAATACTCTACCTATTAAAAAAAAAGCATTATATTTAACAAATGAAAATATATAATTTTCTAGAATAATGAATTAAATTTTTTTTTTTCAAATACAAAAACTTCAAAAAGTTACAATAACAAGACCTGGTTGATAAGAAAAAAAAGATAATTTTAACTTTTGTTCCAGGAGAGTGATTGGAAGAAAATTCCAAATTTCTTTCACATTTTTCTGTAAAAATAAAAATGACTCGCGACTATCTATCTACCTTGCAGTGGCAGTCAATCACAACTTTTGTCAAAATTTGATACATAACTCTTCATATATGCTATATGCAAACGTTTATTAGTGTCTCTAAAATTAAAAATAAAAATATCATTAATTATTCATGTCTAGATATCAAAAGTCATAGAGTCAAAATTCTAGAATTTTTAATAAAATCTTAAAATATGTATAAATTTCAGATGACCAAAAAGGTTATCCTTATTTATTGAATGATATTGAGTCAAAGAATTATAATCCGGTCATCATATATTAAACATGTCACTATATTTAAGGTTAAAAGTCTAATTATTTTTATTATAAATTATCATTTGTTAGATGGTTCATAACTTCTCAAACGTAAATATTGACAATTGCATCAATTTTATATATCTTATAATAATTTTACTGCAGTTTATAATTTTTTAAAAACCTATGTTTAATATATTAGTATATATATATATATATATATACACACACACGTCAAGGTAACTATGCTTGCATTGCGAAGTGCGTACAAGAAACCATGCCTTCGGTCCTAAGTTAGTGGTCAAAAGTCAAGATGGATTAGGTCATTCATAATCAGTAGAAAAACACTAAAAAATCAAAATAAGTTGTAAGATTTTGTTTTCGTATCTTTGACGTGTGAAAAGCTTTATTGCACTATTATTTTACGAAGATATTTTCATCAGAAGATTCAATACGAACCATATAATTTATAGGTTTTGACTTGTCATTATCTCCTTTCAAGTTCATGGTACATTATATCACTCTTACTTTGCCAAATCGTAGAATCAAGAATCACCTAAAAGTGCAACTGGACCCAGCTTTTAAGTTTATGCTGCGTTAGTACTGGTTTAGGAAGAAAAAAATGATGTCATGATAGTATTTAGAAACCCTATTTATTTAGTGCATTAAGTAGTGATCAGTTGAGGAAAGTGACTCTTGTTTTCCAGTTGTTAAATGAATTATCTTTCAATAGAGACAATATCATGTTCAAATTCAGTAAAAATATAAATTCATTATAAATAATAAATTTTTTATGTTGAGTATTTAATATAATTATATATCAAAATTCAAACCCATAACTGTAGGTTAAATTAAAATAACCTCACTAGTTGATTAATCCGTTAAATGAATTATCTTTACAAATTTTTAAATTTCAAAATTTTACTTAATTATTATATAAATGTCTTTTTTTACAAATAAAGATATTCTCCAACTGATAAATAGAGATTAATTTCGTTGAAAATTTTAAAATTTGGTAAAGTAAATATTGTCTCTTATAACAATTTTTATATATATGACCAACAATCCAATTTTGTTAGCATGGTTTAAATATTGAGTCCATGTTTAAATTGAAGTTTGCAAAATCAACCTAAGTTTTTATTTCTACAAAATTCAATTTTCAGATAAAATTTTTATTTGTAAATGTACTTTCTAGAATAATAAAAAGGTCTTTAAAATGAATTTATTATCCAAAAATACATTTAACACTTAAAAATATTTTTTTAATTGAAAACCAAACACATTCTGAGTTACCAACCAACTAAGCTTTATTTTGTTGATATTTAATTAACTACTTGATTTTGAAATAACTAGTATCTTTATCGACAATGTCAGAATCTTTTTGTCTTTTACAAAATAAAATATATGACAATAATTTATTTTTAAAAAAATATTAAAAGTCTCATGCGGCTTGGACCTTAAATTTGTGTATAATCTTTTTATATCCTGTACATGTATTTGCATTATTATAATGTATATTACACTAAATATCATAACACGAGAATATAAGTTAGAATATTTAATACTTATAATATGTGTAAAATACTTTATGTATAAAAAACTTAAATGAATTCTAAAGTAATACAACCCAATTATTTTAAAATAAAATAAGCTCAAACAAAGACTTGCCGATTAAAATATCAATAATTATATTTTTTTTATATTTTATTCTTACTAAATTATTTTCATGTTATCTAATATCAAATTTTAAAATCTAACCCTATAAGATATGATTGATTGAATAGTGGTATCCATTTCCTGTTTGATGGCTATAAAATTAGGATCTAGGATCCATTTAGGTAAACTTATCTAGAAATATTTATAGAAAAATAAAATAAAAATTAAAAAAATAAATAGAACTTATTTATAAGTAAAACTAATTTATGCATAAGTTAAAATTTATTTTTCAAAAAAGTTATAAAAAAAACTTCTACAAATTAATTCATACATAAATTAATTTAATTTATAGAAAAACTTATTTAAATTTTTTATTTTATTTTTTAAGTGTTTATGAATAAATTTATTCAAATAGTCTCTTATTAAATGCTTCTGAAAGCTACCAAATATGTTTTTAACAATCAAATGTATTTTATTTAAAATAAAATATTTTTTGAAAATTTTATACTTATTTGATATTTTCAAATATAAAAAATTTCATATCTATTTAATATAAATTATGGATTTAAAAATAATTAAAATTAAAATATCATTTTCATTCATCTTCACATATAATTAATGAAAACGGTGAAGACAAAAATAATTTCTTTTAAACACAAAGGACACCTTAACTAAACATTTGACTTAATTAAATAAATCAAGATGTTTTGCATTTTCATTTCTTATAACTGTTTTTAAAATATGATCCACATAATTAGTAAGATAAATATAATTCAATCTAAATGCTTCATAATAAAATTATGTTTAAATTAAATTGAAATTTTAATTTAAATATATTTTTGCATATATTAGTTATGGTAATTATTTTATAGTAAATTAATATAATTTAATCTATTATTATTATTATATGTTTTCATAAAAGGAAAAAGAGAATTAAAAGAGTGATTCTAGTAATTGGAACAATTCCTTGCAGTTTTAACCCTGGAAAATCAAGCAAAATATTTTGTCTCAAGTTTGTGACTATTCAACAAAAAATAAAGTAAAATGCAAAATACTTTGAGCTAGAAAATTTTGCCAAATGATATTTTGTGAAAATGTATTGTTAATTAAACAGAAAAATGTCCTTGTTAGTTTCAGACAAATTGTGAAGTTTTAGATAAATATATGTAAAAAAAAAAGAAGCTGAACTCTTAATAAATTGATACTTGTCAAAATGAGGTTCAAAGCTGGACTCTTAATAAAGTGATACGTGTCTAAAAAAGTTTTCTAAATTTATATAGTATAGATAGATATCTCTCTCTTAGTTCTAATGTTTTAAATAATAGGTTGGTTCAAGTGTTTATATTTAATTTTTCTAAGTATATATTGAGTTTGAAATTTCTGTATAAAAATAATTTTTATTAGGAGAACTAATTCTACATAACGAATGTTATGTATGTTCATGTCTTAAATAAGATTGTATCATGTTTATACCAAAAATATTTACAAGGACTTAGAGCATTTTGACGAGACTTTTCAAAAACAATTTATTTTATTTTCCAAGAAGTTAAAATTTAAGGATATAATTGGTAATTAGTGAAAGATGTGCATGTGCGAATAGGAGCTTTTGTCTTTTACTTATAGTAGTTTAATGTAATTGTGTTTGTGTGTAGGATTTGTATTTATATATGAATTTGTCCCAGAAATATTCTCATGTAATAGTTAAATAAAAAGTCATATACGATAGAAGTTTCAAAATAATAAACATTGTGACCTTCAAACAAGGATAAATAAATAATATATACACTTACAAATTATACAAAAAAGCAATTGTGAAAAGTTCAACACAAAATGAATTCTATTTTAGTCAATAAAAACACAGTAGTATCAATCTCGAAACAGATAAACATAATTATATGAGAGGATTAAATTAGTCAAAAAGACGATGTAGACCACCTTTTATTTTTTTGTCAAACTAACGATGATAATTGATGATGATGTTTATATTAAATGAATAGGAGAAGAAATTATGTTAAATGATAATTGATGATAATGTTCATAGTTGGTGATCGACAAATGAAGAAAAAAATAATATTAATTAGTGGAGAGAACAAAGGAATAATTAGTATTATAAATTATAATATATAATTTAAAGAGCAAGTTTTTATTATCTTAATTAGATATTTTTAATCTCGTTTTTTTCTTACTTAAATGTATATTTCATTATTTTATATATTGATTTTATAATTAATTAAAAAGATTCTCTTCCAATTATTTCAAACTACTATTTTTTATATTATTTCTATATATACACTATAAATTAGAATAATTATTTTGAGTAAGAATATTCTTATAAATTATTATTCAATTTAAACATTTTTTTAAAAAATTCTTCAATAAAATTATTTTAACCTTTTATATCTCTCAATATATTCGTTTTATCTTTATTTCTAAACTGTATTTCAATATTTTT
>JAMLFT010009173.1:0-12978 GCA_026544285.1 Pachyrhizus erosus | reverse complement strand
AACTTACTAACTATTTTTTCTATTTATATTAAAAGAATAGTATTTCTTTTTATTTGAAAAAAAAATGGGATGTTACAGAAGGCGCTATAACATGCCACGAAGTTAAGCTTGAAAACACATAAATCACAAAGAACTTCTTCTCTTCAATACTCCTTACTCACTCAACCGAAACACACCATTTCAACCCCTATAGCTTCGAAATACTTCAAGCATCATTTCGGATGAAGAAATTTACAAGGAACCGCAAATTCGAACATTTGTTGGACCCTCGTAAAAAATTGCAAATCCTTTGTCGGAAAATTCTAAATTCAGGTAGGAGGAGTTATCTTTTCTTCAAATTTGATTCATAGAATGATTCTATGACAATTGAATTTGGACTCTTGAGAATCTAACATCCTAAAATCAACGAATCCTCAAAACTCAAATTGAAACTAGAAAATTCTAAAATCTAAAATTTGAATGGTTTAACTCTCTGCCAATTTCTTCATTGTTTCAATTTTGATCGGTACAAGCTACATTGATCAAGTATGAGTCATTTTGGTAAGAAAATTTGCTTAAATTTAGGAGAGAATCAAAAATCAAATTTGAACAACTTCTGTAAAACTTCGTTCTTGTTTTCTCAGTTTCTAATTATTTAAATGCTAAGAAATTAGTGTTTATAGGACTAATAATGTAACATCTTTTTTTTATTTTAAAATAAAATTCTATTCATTGGATTTGATGAAATCTGGACAATTGATTTAAAGAATATATTAGTTCATAAATAGGTATTTATGTATTTAACAAATTCTAAATTCTTAAGTATAGTAAAAATATAAAATAAAAAAATTATGATTTAGATAAATAATAACATAATAATAATGATCCATAAAATAATTAAAAAGAAAAATATAAGTTTTAGAAATAATAATTTAACAATTAAAGAATAGAGAAATATAGTTTTTCGTTATAATTATTAATCTAAGTAAAATATACAAAAGATATATAATAAATAAAAGAGATTAAAAAGAAGAATTTTAGATATTTTAGACGAAATAATTAAAAATTAAAAACAAAAAATACCCTTAACTAATAATAATAAAAAAAAGAAAATATAAATTTAAAATTTATTTTGATACAAAATTTACAAAAAATAAACAGAAGAGAATAAAAAAGGAAAATCTTAGGAATTCTTAGGAAAATTCAAAAAGAAAAATGATTAAGTATAAAAATTAAAAAAAAAACAGAAAGAATATAAATAAAAGAAAAAGGAAAGAAATAGAAAGAAGAAAGAAGAGGAGAAAACGAAAAAATGGGATTCTAACCCCGGTCCTCCAAGACGAGAGAGAGATGCGCACTATTGCTAGCTTAGCTACCCCACATGGGTAGCATAATTCACAAATAATATATATTTGTAGAGTCAGTAAGGGGATAATTCAAAATAAAAAGCGAAAAAAGAAAAAAGGGGGTTGGTTAGGTTTGAACCTTCCCCCTTAAGGCACGTTACGAGAGTAGAGAGGAAGGATCGTCATTGAGACTGCTAGGCCCATTGCTGAGATATTAGCAAAATAAAATAGTTTTAACCCTTCCCAACGTGCATCGTCTTCTTCAACGAAACCACCATTGAAGCTCTTTCTAAAAGCTTTAAGGCTTCTATAAAAATTCCACCAAGGTTAGGCTAGGTCTCAACCATGACTCAGCGAGGCTACTCTACGCTTAGGGGAATAAAATAATCTTCCTTGGGCGGCCAAAAATGCTATAAATAGCCCTACAACGAGAACGAAATCCGCCATCAAAATCGAGCTTCCTCTCCATCGAATAGCTCATTACACCTCACCAAATCACTCCCAAACTATCCCAAATGAATCAAAATACTTTTAGAAAGCTACTGGAACAAATAAATTGAAGAAAACAACCAAGGAACCTGAAATTACAGTGGTGAACCGAACCTTTATTAAAGAAAATTCAAAGCTTCAAATTAAGGTAGGAGGAATCTTCCTTTGTTTCTAAACTGATTACAAAATCATTTTGTGTTATCACAATTAGATTTTATGAAAAATGGAAGCTCTGGAACATCATAATTTCCTAGAATCAAAAGTTAATTTTCATTCTTAAATTTTGAAAAATTTCAAATCCATTCAACT
Organism: Pachyrhizus erosus; assembly: GCA_026544285.1. Taxonomy (NCBI): domain Eukaryota; kingdom Viridiplantae; phylum Streptophyta; class Magnoliopsida; order Fabales; family Fabaceae; genus Pachyrhizus; species Pachyrhizus erosus. The sequence goes on along the minus strand of JAMLFT010009173.1, from coordinate 10,855 downwards.
AATTCATATTATGAGCTCTTACACTGATGTTTGGGTTATGTTCGTGACCAATCCTTGATCAGTTTTGGGCAATAATATTGCCAAAAACACATCAGAATTCAAAGTTCCCAATTTTGAATTTTTGGCTCGAAAGAATTAGCCAGAGGATGAAGAAGAGGAAATTACTAAAATGCCCTTCTTTTAAAATTTTACCAAATTATTTCCTAATCTATTTTATTGATTTTAAGCTTTTATGACCTCTACAAAATCTGAACAACTTATCAAAAGATAGTTTAGGATATAGGTAATAGATTTGAAGAAATTATTTTGAAAGAAATTAAGGAAAATTAAAATTATTTTTAGAAATTTCAAAAATACCTCTAATAAAAGAAAATGCCAAACTGAGCTTATTTTGGTCAAAAAATTTAAAGATGTGTTAGGAAACTATTGTAACCTTGCCCAGATACTTGAAACCATTTTTGAAATTGTAAAAATCCTTGAAAATAAAATGATATTATCAAAATGACCATTTTACCCCTCGATGGAAAAAATTAATTATTTTCACTATTTCAGGTCATTTTAATTATCAGAAAAATAGTTTAAGTGCCTTAAGATATAAAATAAGAGCTATCTCAAAATTTTAGAAGTAAAAATATGGAAATAAAAATTTAAATAGATAATTTTAAATAACCAAAATACCCTTGTAATAGAAAATTAGGCTTTTGGTGTTATTTAAAGACTATTTGAGATTGAAATCACTATGATTGTGATGCTAAGAAATTATAAAAGATAACTACGAAAGGAAATGAAAGGAAAAGCCCAAAATATTTTTAAGGAAACTCTTAGGCCTAAAAATCTTAAATTATGTGATAATTTATTTTTATAATCCTAATAAAGTTCAAGGAAAACTACTGTAAACTATGTACTCATTCAAGAATTAAATTGAGAAGCAAAGACTCATAGTACTTGGATAAAAATGGGATTAGTTCAAGGTTATCTAAACTTCAGATCTTAGGATTGGTAGGAAATTCAAAGTTGAATTTTAATTTAAGACTTTACTCATGATATGGAAACTCTATTGAATAATCTAACATAATACCCTAACTAGGTAACTCTTGATAAAAATTTAAGTAAAGAACAACATAATTAGAAAGGAGAAGAGTTCATAACAATATTAATGAATAAAATGATCAATAAGTCTCTGTAAATTAAGAGATCCCCCACAGTATGAAAAAGACCATGGAATGAGTAGTGGTCAAACAAAGAAATAAAAAGCAGGAAGTTTTCTAACTATGGAAATTTTAAGGATCTGGTATCGTGAGACTTGATTGATAGAAGTAAAGGTGGAATAACAACATATGAGTGTGCCCAAAGAATGGAGAAATGCAATGGGTTGACTATAGAGGGTACTTGAGGAATGTATGCAGGTTGTGGAAGTCCTTTAGGGTGTATAGGCACCATGTTTGTGAACAACCTAAACTTAAGAGTCATAGAGCCAACTTGGTATCCTCGATAAAGCATAGCATTTCCAAAGTTAGTAGAAAGTATCTAAGCCTTGTACTAGCTTGGGATATGACTCATAATTGTCACCCATAATAAATTGCAACTTACGAATTTAATATTACATTTCGCATAAGTCCTCAAGAGTAATAGCAGCGAGGGATCCCAAATGCTAGAATTAATCAATAAGACACGATATAGTGAGAATGAGAGTAAATGATTACAGGTACGCCAATATAATAAGTGTATTAAAAGAATTGGAGATTTACTCCTACAACTAACATTTTCAGGAAAAAATGACTGAAGAATTTCGCCCATTGTTTCAAATGTCCTTAACCCCTCTATGTGGACGATGGACTCGAGACTCATTATATCAGTTAGACACCTACACGGGCTATGTCTACTTTACTTTCTTTTCTGCAGCCCAATTTCCCCCTACCTCTTATAGACAGATAGATCTACCTATCATACTAACTCAAGTGGAACCACCACGAGTCTCTGATTTGCCTCCCAGTTTCCCTTCTCATCCCAAGAGGAGACGACCAGACAACTCTTCCTCCACCTGCAATAAAACTAGAGCTATTAGATCTGCTCCTAGAATTGACTCCTCAAAAGAGGAAGATCCTTCAGAAAATCTAGGAGATGAAATTTAAATTCCTCTTTTGTAATAGTCATTTAGTATTTATGTGAACCGTTGTTTAACTAATGAATGAAAGTATATTTTAGTATATTTGTATGTGTTTTAAATTAGCATAAATTTAGATCGTTATAAATAACTTACTATGAATGATTCAAAAATTGTTAAGAAAATACAAAAGATTTGGAAAGGGGTAAGGGAATTTAAAATAAAAAACGAGCCAAAACAATGTTAGTGTCTTGAGGAAGAAGAAGGAAGAAATGGTCGAATAACCATTTTGCCCCTAGGGGTAAAATTTACTAAAATATCGTTAGGCCAAATTTTTAAATTTTGCTATTTTAGGTTAGGAAAGAATTAAAAATAAAATTATATCCTATATTCTAGCAAAGCTTGATATATAATTATGTGTGTATAACTTTAAATTTTTGAAAATTGTACAAAATGAGTAAAATACCCCTAATTTTAAAAATTTAAATTTGATTATGTTGTTCACCTGATATAGCATTAAAATGACTAGGAACTCACTATGTATAATTTGATCAAACTTTTACTCATTCTAAAAATCAGAAATATGAGGAAAATACACATAAAATTAATAGACTTGTAAAAAATAACCAAAATACCCTTCCTTTGAAAATTTTTATTATTATTGATTAAATTTAAGATAAATTAGTCAGGATATCTTACATTAACATTACTAAGTTCACAAAATTTATAAAATTAAAGAAATGACACATTTTCTCAAGAAAATGAAAATTTCTTTGAAAATGACCAAAATACCCCTATTCAGTAATTTAAAGAAAATTTGTAAAAATGGATAAATCTTGCAAAAATAAAAGAATGTAACATTTGTTTTAATATTAGGAAGAAGATTTCTTTCATAAAGTTAAGATGACTAATATACTTTCTTTTATAAATTACACAAATACCCTTCTAGTTAAAACTTAAAGAAATGTGAAGTTCTTAAACAAACTTTGATTGTTCTTGTTGATATGTTGTCCTATTGGATATATTTAACGATACCATAAAAAGAAATTCATATTTGAAACCCTAATATAGTAGATAGTGATAAATAAGAAAGTCGATAAGTCTCCTTGACTTAAAGATCCCCCCCCCCCTTGCAGTATGAAATTGACAAGAAAGAACCAGTAATGGTGGATGGATTGGTCAAATGGTATTGAATGATTTCTATAAAGTGAACATTTTCCAACTATGGATGTTATTGGGATCTCGTACCATGAGACTTGATCGATGGAAGCGAAGATGAAGCAGTTAAAAACTCAATATGTGTGAAATTAAGGAATGGAGAAATGCAATGGATTGATTACAGAAGGTACCTGAGGAGTGTATGCAAGTTGTGGAAGTAAGGGGTCACATAAAGCCGACTTGGGAACCCCGACAAAGCATAGCATTACCAATGTAACATCCTACTTTTAATTTTTAACGTATATATATATATATATATTATTAGAATTTATAGATGTCATTTGTTTATTTAGACAATAGATTTAAGCCCACAAAATAAATTATTTAGCCAAATCAAAGATCTTGAATTTATTCTAAATAAAAAAAATAATTTTGAAAATTGAAAACAAAACTTAAGATGAATAAATAGATAAACTTCCTAAAGGATAAAAAGCAAATATATTTCCACGATATTTTAAATAAAAAGATTGAGAAAAATAAATAAATTGAGTATTTTAAAGAAAATTGATTTTTTTAAAATCAAAAGAATAGACTTAAATAAATAAATTTATTTATAAAATTTATTTTTTATCATCCAAACAAAGAAAATATGAATATAGATAAACAAAATGATTTATAAGAATTTATAGGGTTTAGGGATCGAACCCAAGGACGTGGAGAGAGAGAGAAGAAGCACGCCTAATGACCAAATAAGCTACCGACTCAGGGTAGCATATATGTGTTTCATTTAATATAAGAGGAATAAATAAATAAATGAAACAGAAGTAAAAAGAAAAGAAAGTAAAAAGGAGGTTGGCTAGGTTTGAACCCACCCCCTTAGGCACGTGAGGAAGATAAGAAGAGTGAAGTTACCATTGAGACCACTAGGCCCATTGTTGGCTTTTAAGGATAAAACAAATCCTATATCCCTTCTTCATTTTCTTCATCTTCCTAGAACCACCATTGAAGCACGTCTTCAATCTCGAGAATTCTTTGTGAATTGCAGCCCAGCCTAAGTAGCCTAGCCCCATGACTCAGTGAAGCTACAACCAACCTTAAGGAATAAAATAAGCCACGAATGGCAGTGGAAAATGCTATATAAAGCCATAGAGGTCGAAGCTCTAAAACTCAAATCACAAAAGAATTCCTTTCTTCGATTATCACTTCTCTCTCAACCAAAACACTCACATTCAATCCCAGAAGCTTCAAAATACCTCCAGCATCAATTCGGTTAAAGAAATTTGAAGAAATTCACAGAGAATCACAAGTTCGAATATTCACTGGAGCTTCACTGGATTCTGCCAATCCTTCATCGAAAAATTATAAATTGAGGTAGGAAGAGTCATTCTTTCTTCAATTTCGATTAATAAAATCATTCTAGGATGATTGAATTTAGTTTTCAGAGAATTTAATGTCCTAAAACCAATGAACACTCAAAAATCGAATTGAAATCGAAAAAACTACAATTCGAGCTTGAAAGCTTTAATTTTCGTCACCCAAGCCATTAATCATTCAGTTTTGGTCATCCACGAACTTTTCTATTTGAAGAATTTACTGGAATCCATAGAGAAAGACAAAATTCAACCCATGAATGAGTTTTTGTATTTTGTTCTCATTTTCATAATTTGAAATTCGAAATTTTATAACCAAAGCTTAATAGATGGATGCTTTGTCCACTATTTGATAGAGAAAAACTCGAAAGGAGATAAGGAAGGAATTAGGAAGAATTTTAAAACAAATTCAAGCCAAATGAAGCTATAATTTGTAAAGAAGAAGAGGAAGATGGTCAAATGACCATTTTGCCCCTAGGGGCAGAAAAATACCAAAATGCCCCTAAGCCATAACTTCTAAACTTTTGCTAGGTTAGGTTTGGAAATAACTAAAATGAAACTTCTACCTCAGGATAAAGTAGGCCTTTATATATTAAAGTACTAAAACAGATTTCCATAAGGGTTAAGTAATATTAACCTATTTTTTATAAAATTACCAAAATACCCCTAGAATAAAATATGAAATTTTAAACTATTTTATTAACAAAAATTAAGGTTAATATTGCCAAAATATTTTATAAGTGAACTTAGAATCACTATATCATTCTTACAATTTTAAATAAAGTGAAAAATTCTTAGAGAATAAATTTTATTCTAAAATGACTAAAATACCTCCATGGCATAAAACTAAGATTTATCACTGTTTGGTCATCTTAATTTCAGGAAAAGATAATTTAAGCATTTCCTAGTGATGTTAAAGTACCTCTATGACATTTTTAATAATAAAAAATATGATGGGAAATCTTTAAAGAATATTTTTTATAAAATGACCAAAATACCCCTCACAAGAGAAAATTGCTAAACGCCCTTTTGGAGGGAAATGCTTCAAACTAATTCAAACATAGATTCAAAACCTTTATAGAACTTCCTATTCCATATAAATATAAGGATAGAAAGTAATTTTGAAAGAAAAAGTGTAAAATGATCATTTTGCCCCTGTATTGCTATTTAATTATAATATATATTATTAATTGTTGTGATCATTGAGTATGATTTTAAATATATTGAATTGATAATGTGGATATGAATTACTACCCCTTCTATTAAATAGAAGGTATATATATATATTCATAATAACTGTTCACATAAGACAGTAAAATTTTTGAAGTAATCCTAGGATAGAAGATGAATTGAGAAATTCTCAAACAATGATGACGAATATAAAAATGAATGTAATATAAAGATGAAAGATGGATGTTATCCATGGATATTTGAACATGTCATCAATATCAAGATATTGAACAATATGATTTGACAGACGAAATAAGGGAGTAAATAGAATTGAAAACCCCAACGAGTGAGAAATAAGAATAGAGAATGCAAAGGTTGACCATAGAAGATACTTGAGGAATGTACATGAACTCTAGTGAGACCTTGGGGGTAGATAAGGTGCCAAGTTATGAACTGCTCAGAGTGACGAGGCTGTCACAAAATCAACTTGGCGTCCCCGACAAAGCGAAGCATTACCAAGATTCAGTTGAGAGTATCCTAGACCGAGTACCAAGTAGGATATGTACTCCTGATCGTCAACCTAAGATTGCAAATTTGGATTATTATTGACACGCTCCTGTAAGTCTTTCTAGAGTTAGTAGTAATGGAGGCAACGAAGGGCCTAAACCGAGTAGAATCCCTAATTAGATACAATACAGTGAGATGAGAGTTTACGATAATTAGAAACCCTTTATATATGTGTGTGTTTGTCCAAGGATAGATGGGTCACTCCTATAACCCCTACATTTTTCAAACATAATACCTCTAAAAGGGAAATGGACGTATGATAGAAGTTAGGGAGATCATGCGTTCATGAGATACATTCGGTTTGCCTTTAGGCCTACCAATATCGTAGTTCCATGGCAATTTCAACACAGAGACATACTAGTGATTCTATCCTAGAATTTTCCTCTTAGATTCACTAGTGTTCCTACAACACGACAATGACCTCGGGCTTCTTTATCCCCACATTCCTCCATGGGTTCAGTTCAAACCAACAATCCAGATAAGAGGGAAGATTTTTCAAAAAAAGAAGATCCATTTGAAAAATTTGATTAGATAAATTAGATATGGAAAGCTATCATAGATGTTATCTTCTTTTGAATACTAAATACAATATGAGAATGTAATAATAATTTTACTTATGACTTTATCTGCCCTGTATGTTTGAGTTGCGAATATTCTAAATGAAGACAAGTTAAATAAATGTGAGATGTTATACTCCGTCAAATTATAATTTACCTGCACTAAAACTACCTGGATATATTTCTTAAAAATAAAAAGAATAAAAAGGGGTGTTACACTCATCCTCATCCTTTCATCTCACAATATCTTGAAGAGGAGGTCCATACCTCTCCATCAACACCATTATCAAACCTTGTATAAGGAATAATCTCTACGTATTAGGGGTTTCCATTTTCTTACCAAAGTTATATTGTTTCTCTATGTTTTAATGTGTTTATGATGTTATGATTTATTAGATTATGGTGTTGGTTTCATGAAATTTTTTATAGAAGGGAAAAATAGATAAAGGGTTATATGATGTTGAAATTGTTTCATTTTTTTTAAAAAAAATACTTGGATGATGATTTGTGACTAAGTGATGACATTTCTAAATTTTTCTGGGTCCCTAGAGTTAATAGTATTTTTTTTTTATAATGTTTGATATTTACAATCTATTTTTCTTTGCATGATGTTGAATGTGTTTAGAATGTGAAATAATCTTTATAAAATTTTTGTGAAGACAATTTGGACAACTGGAACCATTTGAGTGATATTTAGGATATAAGGATGACTCGTGATTTTTTTTTTTTTGTAATTAAATATGAAGGGGTATTATTTTAAATAAAGGAATTTTTGAATTTATAGTTTGTATTTTTGGTGATGAAAAATTTGATAGAAAACGGTTATGGTTTGAATTAGGGGTGGAGAAATTTATTTTAATCTTAAAATCACCTTTAGACTAACAAAAAATTTTAAATGATGTTATTTGGGCTTAAAAAAATTACTAGGTTTTCTTAAGACATTGTGGTGAGCCTTGTAAAAATACATAGCAATCAAATTTGGTCTAATATTTTTAGAATTTTGGTCAACACCAAAAATAGAGAATGATTCCTTAATAAAAATAAATAGAAAATCGTATTCAATAGTGGAAATAAATTATGGCAAATTTTTAATGATAACTATATATGATAAGGAACTATATTGTAAGGTTTCATAATATTTCCAAATGGTTTGTTATTTTTCATATTTATTAAGTGTGGTATTTTAGTGTTTGTGAATTATTGGTTGTACTCGATAAATTAATTGTTGGTAGTTGTAAATCAATTTATTGACTTGTTTTGGAGTCAAACTTTCCAAGGAGATCTTAACTCATATTATGATTTGTGTATTATATTGATGAAAATTTTTTATTATTATTGATTATTTTTTATTAATTTATTATTTTGACTTTGGAAATTAGGAGGGGTGACCCTCAGGTATTATGGGTTGGATACTTGTTTTGGTGTGTGTAAATAAACGATTTGATTGGGGAGAATGAGGATTTTGAATTCTTGTTTAGGCATATAAATTCTTAAAGGGGAGTGCATTTGATAAAATTGAGTTACCCTAAGTAATTTGAAATCTAATATAGAATAGTGAACCAACAATGAAAACAGAGTGTGAATGAAATAAAGGAACAATTTATTAAGTAACAAGGAATTATAGCCATATACATAATTGACCTTGTAACACCCTAAAAAATACCAAATAAGTATTTTTCACTAATTAATTTTAATTAGTGAATTAGTCACTAATTAAATAGGAATTAGTAAGAATTAATTAGTTAATAATATCTACTTGTGCATATGTTACATCTAATAATTAAAATAAGCCTATTGAGTGTTTAAATTATAGGAAAATTAAATAAAATTAGAAATTTGGAAATCTCTAATTTATTAGAGATTAAGGACGCTAATGTTGACTATGTCAACTCATTAATGACAAACTTGTAATTAAGAGTTCATGAAAAAATTTAATTAAAATAATTTAGCTAAATTAAAGATTAAAATAAGTTATTTAACCCTAATAAAATGAGACACCATTATCCATAAAAGATTTATTAAATTTTCTTAAGCCTAATTACCTATTAGTGGTGAGATCAGGGTAGGTCAACCTAATTAAAAAGTCAACAACCCTACACCCTCCCTTATAAATACCTAACTTAAGGACCCCCCCCCCTTTCCACATGTTGGTGCATTAACCCTAATTAGCGGGGGTCCCTCCCTTTTTATTTTAATTCTTCTCTCCCAAACCTTCCTCCACCATGACCAACCTCCCTCAAGCTCCTTCCCTTTGTTCAAACCTATGGAGGCATTATGGAGGACTTCCTTGCATTTTTCCATTGCATTTTCAATATTAGTAAGTTGAGGTATGAAGGAGCTTTTCTTCCCCTCTATTGTCATTTTTATAGCTTATAAATAAGGGATGCTCTCATATATTATATTATGTGTGGGTTGGTGATATATTGCTTCAGTTGAACTTAAAATGATATTTCCATGTTGTTCATTGTGTTGGCTATGGCTTCTTATTAAGTACAAATTTTGCACTTGTTTTCATTATTATATGCTTTTGATTGGTTAGTTTATTGGTTGGTTGCATTTCTAGCATATTAGACTATGATTTAGAAGCTTTGAAATGCTAGTTATTGATTGGAAAATTTGGATTGTTACTGCTCTATGTTGGATTCAAAAAATAAAGCTATGAAAGTGTTGAAATCTCACTTTTCATATGATAAAAAAAATTGAAAACAAAATTATTGTGAGTTAGACACATTTTATTATGGTAACTTGTAGTAAAATTTAGCACTACTTAATAGTATGAATGAACCACAAAAAACTAGATCAAGAGACAAATTAATAAGGCTCTATATTTAACGTCATTTTATTCTATTGAAGTGGAAAAATGTTGCTAACTATATGGGGCTTGAATGGTGAGATAAATGGTATGAATCTTATGAAAATAGGTCCTAATACATAGTAGTAAAGGTTGGGTAAATAATTATGAAGTTTGGAGTGAAAATTTGAAAGTTATTGATATGTTTTCAATAAGGTTGTGAGTTTCAAGAGAATTGATAGAATAATAAACCAAAAATTTTATTAATTAAAATTTGGACTTAATTTAGTGATAAAAATGTCTTATAAATGCTAAAGAATGATATTAACATGTTATAATATGTTAACTGATGAATTTGAACTTGAATTGTGTTTGCATGTGCTCTTGACAGGATTGTAAAAACTAAGTTGAATTCTCTTTGATTTTTGTGATTTATTACTTTCCTTAGTTTTTTTAAATTAAGTAAAGTTATATGGATGAATTTCAAGTGTCGAATGAAGTGAATTTGACGCCATATATGTTGTAGTGAAGTATTAAAGTTCTATTTCGAAACCTAACTATATGACTTGATTGTAAGAGTAATTATGACATAATTAATGTTATTTTGTAATGATATTAAGTGGCCTAATACTAGAAGAGTCTCATGCGAAATAGAACAAAATTGTACAAGAAGAAGCAACATTATGACTTGATGCGAAAAGTGTAGAACATGTCAGGACAATGGCTGGATTTAGTAAAAAAATGCGATTAAATGATGTCATAAAATTAAATTAACAATTATTTTTGTCTCTATATGTTGCGAACCCTTATATAAAATTTTAGCACATTTTGATGTGAAATGGTTAATTTATATGTGTGTTTCTAAAGCCTCTTCATGGGTATGTGATCGAGGTCGTACTCGGGTCAAATAAAATGCAATTAACTGCAGTATACTAGGGAGTGACTCCTAGGTCGTCTCTCAAGGACCATATATATTCTCTCTATCACAGGATTAACACAAAAGGGGGGGGGTGTTTTTAGTATCAATTGTAAATGATTATCAAACAGAAAATTATAGATATTAAATAATGATCTAAACAGATTATCCTCTTGATCAGATTGCAATCCACTTATCATAGGTTACAACAATTCATGTTCA
>JAMLFT010009172.1:0-12978 GCA_026544285.1 Pachyrhizus erosus | reverse complement strand
GGTAAGTGCCTGATAACCAATAAACTTGTTAATGTATTATATGATTCGGGCGCTACTCATTCTTTTATATCTTTAGAAAATAATAAAAAAAAATTAAAAAAATAAAACAAATAAAAAAATTAAGTAAAATATTTTTCTGACAAAATTAAAAATAAAAATCTTCAAAAATTTATAAATTAAAAAGATAATAAATCTTAGCAGTATAGTATAATAAACTAGTTACAATTATCAGCATGCAAGGTTAATGATAGATTTGTGTATATGAACTTTATTTTATCCATTTAATGGTCAGTATATAAGAATGAACAATTGAATTTGTTAAAACTTACTAAACTATGTACAAGATATATCAAATAGATATTGTGACTCTGTCTCGATCATCCTAATTTGACAATCCAAATAACTTTCTTTCTTTTTTTTAAAATAAGAATATGTTATTCCAAAAATAATTTAAATCAAAATCAATTTTACAAAATAAAATTTACATATACTCACCCAAATCCACTAAATAGATTTGTAAATTCCTTCAGTCCAACTGGACATGAATCCTATAAACTATTTTGGTTGAAGTATACTGAATTTGAGTTCTCTACATCTTTGTATCCAATTAGGTTAAGACAAGCTGTGAATTGGCAAATTTTAAACTTGTCAAATTCATTTGAACTCTTTTTTATTTTTAATTTATAAAACGAATATATGTTGTTTTCTAAAAAGGTGAAATTTTTCTATGACTCTGTGATTAAACTCGAACCAATTAAGTCTAATTGGCCAATTCAATTCGAGTCCAGCATAAAATTTTGCACAAAACCCATTCATACTAAGTTGATTGGTATCCACCTTCTTCAATCTTATCCTAATCAAACCCATGAATATCCTAATGTAGTAAACGTCATTCATATTTCTATTTTAATTAAAATTAGAAATACAGTTTCATGAAAAATAACAGTATTAATTTTTTTTATAATGTTTTAATTTATTTATTTTAATTAAAATGCATATTACAAGAAAATTATTAATCAGTAATCAATTTAAAAACTTTTTTATTGGAAAGTTTATTTTTAATTGGTAAGTATTCATATGAGAAACATTAAAATGGAAATATCACTAAATGACGAATGATTTTTCATTCATAAAATGAAAAATATTTAAAAAATAATAAAGAAAATATAAAAATGACATATAATTTTAAACAAAAGAAATGGAATATTATCCTTAAAAGCCAGTGACTTAGATAATTGATTAGCGAAACAAAACGTAGGTGTGATTAAGGTTTATGAGTTAACGGCCTGAGATGAGAAGAATAAAGATGAGAGATGATTATAAGTAATTTTGTTATTGAGGATGATAATAATTAGGAATTGAAATTAGTGAGGAGTGACGTATGGTGATGATAGGGAAGTGCGTGAAAAATGAGAAATGGTGATAGGTAGGAAGCGCAGACTAGAGTAGATGGTAGGATAGGTATGAAATATAAAACAGCATCACTCACTGTTTGGAATAAGGAGTGTGTCTATAAAGTCTAGTGTATAGAGTGTATAGGTAATCCATTGAAGAGAGAGAGAAAGAGAAGTTTGTAATGATGAAAAAGATGGGTGATGAGATTGGAGGGTGTTGTCTGTCCTACTCAACACCCGGCAAACCCATTTCAATTGCCGCATTCTTGTCTCCCTCAAATCCTGTTTTCTTCTGTCCCCCTTTTCAACTCATCTCTTTTTTCTTCATTCATTTTCTTTTTCTTCTCACCTTTTCCCACCTCACCCCTTTAAGTCTCTTTGACTCCCCCCTAACCTAATCATCACCTCACCCAATAAATATACATCATCTTTCTTCCATTACATTTTTATACATATAGAAAATACTCTTTTTTTTTTTTTTACTAATTCTTTCATATAATAATATGGAATGTTTTCTATATTTTAAAATATTAAATATTATAACTATATATTTAATGCACTCCTTGGCAAATAAGTTTGTTTTTATAAGCCGCTGGATTACAGTTCTTGTAACATTGGCAAATAGTTACTACATGGAGAATAAATCTAAATCATAAAATTATGTTATATTAAAACACCTCTATTAAATTAAAAGAAAGTACAAATCACAAACATCATATTATTTTACAACAAATGTAAGAACATGAAACTGAATGGTGCCTTCAGTTGGACATTGGTCGATGGTCTAGAAGCTAACATTGAATCTGGTCCTAAACTTCAAAAGTATTGTTTTATTTTGATATATGATGCCCCATGCTTTTCGTCAGGTGGAATATGTAAACAACTCCATCATCAATAAAGTACGGCATTCTAATAAAACATGTAGCTGGTTCAAGATGAGAATATTTTAGGAATGAACAATAATTAAATACCAAATCTTATTCAATACTGCTATTTTCTAAGAGTGTTAATCTCATTTAATATTTCGAAAGATAATTTAATTGAATGCCTGTTTTGTGTATATGTTTTTCTAGTCCAGAGTGGATGAAACTTTCATATTTAGTTTAGATTCTCAATCCATTATAAACAATTTCATCTGATATGGGAACAATTTAGAAATACTATTATGACCCCGACATTGAATCGAACGTGTGAGACAAAAGATTATGGTATGGTTGACTTGTAGCAGAACCAGAGATCTGAAATTGTGTGTGAATCAGAGGGTTATGCTATGATTCCCCCTGCAGTAATTATTTATGTCCGTAAACGCTCAGCTATGCTAGCTATGCCCAGGGTTGTTCATTGGATACCTTTGCCATGGTACAGTAATTCTCACATATAATAATCTTCATATATAAACATAAATATTGCATTCATTTGATATATTTAATTATAAATCATTGTTTTAAGTAAGAAAAACCACATAAAAGGAAATGTGAAGTTCAAGAAAAGTGCTGGAAGTATTTCCACACCCATTGGTCCTGCGCATAATTTAATTTCATCATGATATTTTTAGCACAAAATAAAAAGCACGTCAAAGAAAATACTTTGACATTGAAAACGAGCTTTACCTTTTGAATCTGCGCATGCAACTCCCAATGGATCATTTTCAACTCTTTCTTTGTTCTTTTTATCTTTTGCCCTACCTATTCTTTATTTGCACAAACAATTTATTCATCGCCAGTAATGTCATCAATGTTTAGTGTTTTTATTCTTCTTTTTAACCAATTTACAAAATTTATTATATTAAAATAGTAGTATTTAATAAACACGTTTTAACTAATTTACAAAATATATGGCTTCATTTTTCTTCACTTTGTTAATTTGTCTGAAATTGATGAAAAATGACAACAGGGATAAAAGAGAGACGTAAAACAGTCATAAATTTGCGTCCTCCGGTGTTCGGAGTTGGAGTCTCTTAAAAAGGAAACTAAGAAAAATAAAATGTGTCCCTCACAAGCCTTGTAATTTGTTTAATTTTGATAAAAAAAAAAGGAAAGAAGATAATGGTTTGTGTAATAAAAATACTAAATTATCTTTATTTTTAACTAGTTTTTGTTTTATTAAAAATATTTATATTATTTTATACACATTTTTTGTCTTTTATTTTTTATATAACTAAACAAGGAAAAAAGTTTTTCTTTCCTATCAAACAATTTACAAAATCAGTTTTTACGTATTTTATATTCTCTTTTATCCACATAAAATTTAATCTAATAACACAAATGTAATGGTTATCTATTTTTAAGCATTCTAGAAGTAATTATAACAGGAAGCCATCATCTACAATATCTAACCCTCTCCCGAAAAGCACTATAGTTAATTAGTTACATACTACATTTCTTCCATTTTTCGTACCTCACGCTTGTACATTCATATTGAATCTCATTTTTAATTTTTTGTTTGCATTTAACATATTTAAGGTTCAAGAACATTAATCAATTTTGACATAATTGGACAACATTAATGACCCTATTAGTTTGATTCTAATTAAACCGAACACTTAGTTAAAGTTCAATTTTATAACAAGACTCAAAGAAAGAGTATTATCAGACGATAAAAAATACACTACATTCAATTTTACGATTTAATTTAAATTGAGATTATTATAAAGGGATAAAACTATATCCAAATTAATACAAAAACTTTAAGTGACATTTGTTCATTATTTGATATTTGATATACAAAATTAAAATATAATTGGGCATAGAGGTGTAACCTTTCAAAAAATTAAATATAAATAAATTTGGATCTTTTATAAGTCTAATATCATGAAAAATATTTCAACCAAATAATTTTTATTTGACCTTTTAAAGCCAACCTATCCAAATCAACTAATATTACATATATAGTAAAATTTTTGCTTTTAGTTTATAGTTTCATCCATAGTTTTATTTTCACGCATGCTTATTCTATTGTGCTTCTAATCAAATACTATTTGATGCGTACATGTTTTTTCAACGAAAGAGACAGCTCTGTCATTTCATGTTTTATCAGACGAGTTAATTCTATTTTCATTTCCTTTCCTAATATTGTGAATTATTTAAAATCATAACGTTTTAAGTTAAAAAAAAAATCATAAATAAACCAATCCATTCAGAATTGATTTACATTTGTGCAATTCAATCACTGAATCAGAGTCTTATTGACTACCATTTTTATAAAAATATTTATCCATAACATAGAGTGTCAACAATTCACGGTTACATTTTCGTTCAGAAGCGTATAAGGGTAAATGCGACATTTGAGAATTCCAAAGCGGAACGGAGTGGGGGATCAGACCGTAATTCGCAGCACCTGTAAACAGCAACAAGATATTTAATTTGGTGTCTCGACATAGAGAGAGAATGGACGGTTTCGATTTCTCCGTTAGAATGAATCGCAACCGTCCAACGCAAATTCCCAAGTCCATATCATTGTTATCAAACTAACAAAACGACACTACCTCTGGCATTTATTTTCCGTTTTGCCCCTCTCCGTGGTCTCAGTACTATTATTGCGTTTAATTGCTTTTGTTTGGTTTTTCCGTCTTAAGGCTTCGTTCATTGAGCTTCTCTTCTCATCTCTCCCCAAAAGTTTTTGTTTCTTTCTGCTTATGCAAGGCCCTTAAACTTTCTCTTTCTCTCTCTCTCTGCTGCTTCACTTTCTCGCTTTTGCATTTCCTTCGCGAAAAACTTCTTCTAAAACCAAAATCGGTTTTCTTCTGTCTCTGATCCACCAAAGTTTCAAATTCTCCTTAGGTGCCTACTTCAAATTCCTTTTCTCCTACTCCTAACTGCTCCTCTTTTTTCAAATATTTCTTCTACGATTCTGCTTTTCTGTTTCTCACACCACTTTCAGGTAGAATGTACGCTTTTTTATTTTTTTCTTCTGTTTTTGAATTTTTTTGGTAAGGAATTTGTGTGAGCGCGGATCTAGTTAGCTGCTGCAGCTTTATATATATATTTATTTATTTATTTGTGAAAGAAACTGAGGTTACGAAGAAAACTGAACTAGAAATAGGAAGAGAGTCGTGCGTGCTATTTTGATAAGTTTTCAGCTATTTGCTAACTCATAAGGTTGTTTACGTGTCTCAATGTTATATTTCTATTATGATTGTTTATTTTTGCGCTTAACTCTGCAATAGTATAACGCATGCATTTTTTTGTTTTTTATTTTATATTTTTTATTTCTCAGTCTGCAGCATTATTCTGTGATTAAATGTTGATTAAGTTGCTCGCGAATGGCGTGATCATTATGATTGGGGCATTTTTATTATGCAATGAGTGTTTTTCCTTTTAATGGAGTTTTGCGTTGTTTTTGTTATTAGCATAGCGTTCTTAATGGACGGTGGTTTTGACTTTTATGGTTTCTGTGTATGGCAGTTTGGTTTGTTTGTGTGTTTGGAGTGTGATGTCGCCGCCGGCGGTGGTAACGGAGGAGGAGGGGCGGAGCAAGGTGTCGTCGATCGTAGCGTCTGGTTCTTCTCAATCCTTGGACTGTTTTTCTCAGAATGGGAGTGGATTGAAAGAACGAAATTACTTAGGGTTGTCTGATTGCTCATCAGTGGATAGCTGTGCTTCTGCTGTGCCAAGCTTGTCTGATGAGAAAAAGGAGAGCATGAATTTGAAGGCTACGGAATTGAGGCTGGGTCTTCCCGGGTCACAATCACCTGAAAGGGATCCGGATCTTTTCTCTTTAAGCTCAGCAAAGCTTGATGAAAAGCCACTGTTCCCTTTGCTTCCTACTAAAGATGGGATATGGTCGTCGTCACAGAAGACTGTTGTTTCTGGCAACAAAAGAGGTTTTGCTGATACCATGGATGGGTTTTCTCAGGTGAGTAGAGAAGTTGAAGTTCTTCATATTGTGAGAAAATATGGATTTTTGTTTTGTCAGTGTCTGAGATAGGTTAGTCACAATCTTTTGTGCAGGGGAAGTTTCCTGGTAATACAGGGATGAACGCGATGCTATCACCTAGGCCGTCTGGAGCTCAGCCTTCTGCGATGAAAGAAATACCAAGCAAGTTGCAAGAACAGCCTTGTTCAACTAATAATGGAACTGGTCATAACCATACAGGTGCTTCTATCAGTGGCAGTGCTCCGGCTTCTAAGTAAGTGGAATTTGCCAGCTCAAGGATCCTTAAATTTCTTGAGAAACTAGAAGTTGGACAAACACCTTAAATGGGATTTTCTTGTGTTAATATAATAAAATCCCTTGTATGACAGGGCGCAGGTTGTTGGTTGGCCTCCTATTAGATCATTTAGGAAAAACTCGATGGCCACCACCTCTAATAAGAACAATGATGAAGTGGATGGAAAACCAGGTGTTGGTGCACTCTTTGTGAAGGTCAGCATGGATGGTGCTCCGTATCTTAGGAAGGTAGATCTAAGAAGTTATACAACATATCAGGAACTGTCTTCTGCTCTTGAGAAGATGTTTAGCTGTTTTACCCTAGGTAAGTTGTTGCAACTCTATTTACTTTAGCAGTAAAAATGGTTTTTACTAATGATTTGCTATAAATTAATTTTAATATTTAATTTTGATGGTTAATTTAATTTTACTCTGAGATGTGCCTTCTTTGGTACTTGTGTACAATCAGGTCAGTGTGGTTCCCATGGAGCTCCAGGAAGAGAAATGTTGAGTGAGAGCAAGCTGAGGGATCTTCTGCACGGTTCTGAGTATGTCCTCACTTATGAAGATAAAGATGGAGACTGGATGCTTGTAGGGGATGTACCATGGGAGTAAGTTCTTTTAAATTCTCCCTGTGTTGAGTCATTTTTGTTTTCTCATTACATTTTCTAGTAATGCTAAGTTAGTAACTATAGCTGCTCCTGAGATTATGTTGTAAGGTGCTTTAGTAAATATATAATCTAAAATGGTGTAAAGTGTAATTGTTATAAATCAGCACATACGTAATTTGTTGCTAGTTGCTAAGAGTCAAACAATTGCTAGTGTTAGACCTTGGGCTTGTTGAGGAGATCAAGGTAATGTACATTAGAGTGAGAGTCCTTCACCCTGATCTATTTATGCTTTAGATGATTAATTGCTTGTCTTTATTCCTTGACCACTGGGTCCAGTGATCAATCATATGCTTGTTCAAACCATGCAACATTCATACTGATACTAATTTTTATATTTCAACAATATTTTGTTTGACCTTTTGTACTTTGTGATCACCTAGAAAAGTCAGCAACTTAGTTTGATCCAAAATATGATGATAAAAGGTTGAGCGCAAGTATTATTTACTACTGCTCTCGTATTATTTTTCCCCCCCAAACTAATTCTTCTAAGTATAAGAGATTAGAGAATAATAAGCATACAAAATAGTTTTAATTTGTATGAAATAGCAGCCACTTCCTTCATGAGCAATTGAGGGTCATGGCACCTGAGAATTAATGTTAAACAACTAGTTTGCCCATACAGCATAATTTAAAAGTCAAATAGGCTGTTTTTGACAAATCTGATGGACTGATACATAAGAATGATGCATAGCTTACGAGTACTGCAACACCCAATTAACCAGAAAGTTCTCCTTTTGACACTCCAATATTACAAAAACCCATTTGATACTCCCCATTTCCCTCCTGACACATCATATCACCTATTACATCTACCCATGTCTCTCTCTTCTATATCTTTCTCTCTAGGTGTATATGGGCATTGAGGTGTCCACAATATTTTGAGACATTTAGCATGCACCATATATTGGTCTCTTCTTTGGAGTCAAACTTCAGAAATTTCAACATTAAAAAAGTAAATAGAAAACAAAATACTGAAGTGTATGTTTATAAATTTTGCATGTTGTAACTTTTCCTTCTATTGTTGTGATTTAATACTTTATTTTGAGTATGATAGAACCCCTGCTAGTTTCTACCAAGGGGTATGCTACAGAGAGGACGTTGTAAAAAGAGGTTTAGCACATGTGGGTAAGGGGGATAGAACGGGGAATACTGAAGGTGATCACTTGCTTCTCAACAAAAATGCCTTAGTGGCGGTGGCAAATGAGTGAGAAAGGAGGAATTCTGTTATGTGAGAATAAATGTGATGAGAGGGGAGAGTAGGGATTTGTAATGGTTGATTGATGATTTGGAGAATTTGGAAAGGGATAAAGTATATGCATACCACTCATTTAGTCTAGTGTTTGTACCAAGAAAATGAACTGAATGTCTAATGGAATGAGATTTTTGCTTTGCCTTTCTGGTTTGCAACCCTCTTCCTCTCAACTGCAATTCTACTTTTGTTGCAGAATGTTCACTGACACTTGCAAAAGGCTGAAAATTATGAAGGGTTCTGATGCCATTGGCTTAGGTATGTATTCTAAGCAATGATACGTTCTACAATCTCACTATGCATAATGTGGAAGACTTATCACCTGCTTAACTAGAGACAGACACCGTGTCTAAGAATTATAACCTGTCGCAGATTATGATTCTGACATGTTTGTACGAGACCGTGTGAATCTAGACACATCAATATACGTGCTATTTCGTGGAATGTTTGAAACTTTATATATCAATAATAATATAAGGCCGACAACAAACAATTTCTTGTGCTCTTTGAACTGTAGAATTGTTTCACTTTAGACCATTTTTTGCTTCGTCTTTGATTAATCAATAAATTAGATGCTGCTAGTCAATATATATTGGATTTATAGGTGCTGTTTTAAAGGAATTTTTATTTGCAAACATGGTACAAATTTACCGAGTTTATCCAAAAAAAAAATTGCATTTTAGGAGTTGGATAATTTCTGTTGTAATTTGAGGGAACCGCATGGAAGGCCTTTATATATTAGTGAGACTATCATAATTCATAAACTTGATGTTAAGTACTATGCTAATACTACTCTGCTTTGTAACTCCAAATTAATGTGCTTCAGTTTTGCTTAAATAATATTTATTGCCTCACAGCTCCCAGGGCCATGGAAAAGTCCAAAAGCAGGAGTTAGGGTATGATGGACTGCCTTTTGTCTACCAAGCTTTATTGCTGGATCCGGAGTGGGAAAAACAAAGGATGATGATTCACTTACCTGGCTTTGGTGGTTTAACGCCCTTCCGTTGTTATTTATGTTTTTTAAGTCCCTTTAGAGTTTGTCTTAGTCTTATGTTAATTTGTTACCACTATAATATCATATGAAGATTAGTATTTGTGGAGTCTGTAATCATTATAGGAATCTGCTTGCTTGGATGAATTGAATCTGTTACAGCCAACATACGATTCTAACACCATTTGTGTTTTTGCATCACTCGCCCATTCTTTTGTTTCATTTTTTTTTTTCTTTCAAGTCTTGAACTTATTTCCTGTCCACCCCTACTACGGGGGAGAAAACGAGTTAGCCCTTACTAAGGGTTGGGTATTAAAATCTGGTCCGATATTATAGGCATTTTTTTATTATGCTTCTTACTGGGTATAGTTTGGAATAGAAAAATTTGAAAAAGAAAATATTAAGGGAAGGAATTTTAGTGAAAAAAGAGAGAAAGAGGTATATTTAATAATAAGGGAAGGAGTAAATATCAATAGCCTAGATTAATATGTTCTGGGATTGATTATGGGTGCAATCCATTATGTTTTGGATTGTCAAGAATAGGCAATAACGTATCAATAACTTGACACACACAGGGGTTGTCACCTGTCGTGGTCCAATCAGAAAATAACGTGTTTATGAAATTGAGAAGCGAATACCAAAGTGTTACCATTTTGTAGCATTTTGTTGGCAAATTGTTATCGATTTTCGTGCCAAGACGGATAATATTGAAAAGCTTTTTTTGTAGATTATTTTATACTCTACAGATGTTAAGACTACAAATAAAAGAGAAAGTTAGAGTTTTACCTATGGGGATAAAATTGCATATTGCATGATCAGTTAAGTCCGAATATATATTGTGCTCTACTGTATCTGTCATTTGATTGAAGCAAACTAGTTTGGGCAGCATTGTGGTCGTGTAACATGCTATTTTTATTCCGGTCTATGGCTATCATGATACATAATTATGCTGCTTAATTGTTTACTTTATCCTATCGCCAATATATTTATATATACACTTAATCTACATTATTAGTTTCTTCTATTTTAACTATTCTTTTGTTGTTCATTCGTCCTTCTGTTGTTATCTACAAAACACGGAACATGATCTTTGGTCTTTCTAACTTTGGATTAACACGGAAAGGTTCTCAGCTTCCATAACATGATATCTATCGGGTTTCAACGTCTACCGGCAAATTTATGTATTCCCATGACTTTGAACATTTACATAAATCGATGAAGTATCAAAATGTGAAAAACACGAGGATATCAAACGAATAAATTCAGGTATAACAAAATTCAATATTTATAAAAGCAAATGAATTAAGTGCAGGTTGAGAACTCCTGTCCAAACTTTTGGGCTAGCATAGTAGCATCCAATATATCTAAACGTTACTTTAAATGCTGATGCTAAACAGGGCTAGAAATGAGCAGATCTGGGCTGTCCGTTGATACTAAAGTTGGGGAGATGTGCTATCTGTTGGCCGATTATTTTTGCTATAATTTGACTGTATTTGAAAGATAAGGTTACGAAGGTCACCGAAATTTTCTTTTTGATCTGTTAATGTTTTGAAATTACCATATTACTCATTCAGTCACTGCAAATTTTCACCTTAAAACCAGAATCTTAGCATTGTTTTGGTGTTGATCAGTTGCTTAGCTGAATTCCTCATTTATATTAGCGTATTTGAGTACAAAATTGCATAAAGATGGTTTTGTTTTTCACTTGCTCATTTGTCACTAATTGTTGGTAGGTGTCTGTTGGAAGAGTCGTTAATATTTTGAAGAGTCATAGTAATTTTAATTGAAAACTTTCTTAGCGAGCATTCGGAAAGGAGAGAAAAACTAAAAAAGCATTATCTCCCTAATATTGTAAAATCCTAACGTGCTATCAGTAGGTGACATAATTTTCATTCTTTATTAGGAAATTTTTTTTTTATATAATATAACTAATCTCTATATGTGCATGGTATAGCCAGAATTCCGTCTTTAAGTGCAATAAATTTTAAGAAATAGGGTCAGATTTGACAAGCCACGCAAAATAGGGGGAAAAACTGTAAAAATATACGTCACTAGATATGTTGACTTGCGAAAACTTAACTACTATGTTTATGAAATAATTGTACAACTTAAGGATCTGATACTAGCCAAATAACCTACACCACGTTTTTGTTTTAAAGTATGACACTAGAAGCAATAATATTTAGAGTTGGATTGCACTGCTACATTTTCTGGATTATTTTTTAATGCATCTTATTGCAAGATATACATACGAAATCACATTGCTGTCGATTTCTGTTGACTTCTGATTAGTACTGTTGAACTTTATGGTTGTCAATTCTTATCAGACTTTGTGATTTATTAGTTTAAACATTGTCAGTAATACATGATGGATTTGAATTATTCCCAGGTTAGTGCAAGATTAATTATTATTGACCAAGAGTATTAAATAATTATACAAGTACAGTGATGGTAGTTTGTCATTTCTTCCAGATTCTATGGATTATAATGTTTATTTGAATTTAATCATGCTCTGCTAAATGGCAATATGCCAATATGATGGCGCTCCCTCTGATGGAAACACAACATTTACATGAGAAAGCTTTTGACATTAGTGCACATAGCTGAATAGGTAGCTAGTATCGTGAGGGAAATGGTAGATATATTATATTATACTATTACAGTTTATGTTTCTGTTTATGAGTAAATGTTTAATTTTCACCAAATGTTTCTTTGAAGACTATTTTCCAGTAATTTGATCACATCCATATATGTACTAGTTCATTCAAGTATAAAAGTGAAAAGGTTTCGCATATACCATTTGTCTTCCTCAGTCAATTGCTTGCAGAAGGTCCACTAATCACCCTTAACATTATTTTCAATTCGAGTAAAATTTATCAAATCATAAAAAATCTGTTAAAAAATGCAAGTTGTAAACATTTCTCTTAATATTCATTGTAATGTTGAACCATCCAACTTTCTGGCTTGAGTATTTTTTACATTATTGGTTGATTTCTAGATGTAAGACGTTTCAAAACATGTTAAAATTTGTCTTATATATATTTATATATACCCCTCTCTTGTTGAAGTTTCTGGCTTTGGTTAAAACTCGATGCCTCTTTTTCATCTCATCTTGATTTTTATTTTTTTGGGGCAGTGAAGGGAGAGTTAGGAGTAGTGTCTAAGACAGCTAAATAATAATCCAAATCCAGAATCTTCAAAGAAAAGTAATAGATACAATCCATAATCTTAAAATGAAAGTAGCATTGTTGGAAGGATTAATTGAAATCATTACCTAATAGTGGAGAAAAGCTGTACTGGCGAGGTTGGGTATCAATTATTGATTTATTGAAGTTGGATGTCACTTGTTTGGAATATTCTTACCCTTATGTGACATAAAGTTACACTTGTAAGTTTCTTCGTATGATTACTTAACCCTGTTTTAATGTAGTACCAGTGTTGAAACTCGATAGAATTGGCATAGTAATAAGTGTTGAGATAATTTGTACGAAGACTTAAGTTTAAATTTTACTCTGATCATTATAT
>JAMLFT010009171.1:0-12979 GCA_026544285.1 Pachyrhizus erosus | reverse complement strand
TCCTTTAGTCTCCCAGTGCGGATTACCGCCGGTGTGGCTCCCTTTTAACAGCTTTTCTTATATAATTGTTTTGTAAGGCCTTGACATATGATCTGATAGCTGTCTCCCCCATAACGGTTCTTTAGTTAATCTTTTCTTTATTCTCCAATTGTTTTGTAAGGCCTTGACATATGATCTGATAGCTGTCTCCCCCATAACGGTTCTTTAGTTAATCTTTTCTTTATTCTCTGGTTTAGGGTGATTTTCTAACTTCATGCAAATAGTAGTGGGTGATTTTCTAAGATTATGCACTAACCCACTATCAGAGAGTAGTGGGTGGTTTCTTAAGATTATGCACTAACCCACTAATTTCATGCACAGAGTAGTGAGTAGTTTCCTAAAAAATAGGTCAACAATTAACCACTTGCTAACAGTGGCAATCTGTTGGGGTTCAACATGGTTGGTTACGGAATCCATGGGTGGTGAATGATGTGAAAATGACAACATGGTGGCAAGGATACAATACATAATTGAATGTAGCAAAGATCTCTCTGAATGTGTCGTGTTTTAATTTTTTTGTTTTGCTTAATTTTATTTATGTTTTGGGTCTCACTTGAAGTGTATCAGTTGTTACAAATTCACAATGTGTCGTAGGGGTGGAAAAGAAAAGGGTTCTCTACAATGCTTCATTTCTGGGTGTATTTTGCTTGGTGAAAAGTTATGTGTTAGAATGCTGGTTTCAACTTATCTATTCTAAAATTATTTTTTCAATTAACTAATGCCTCTCTTTTCTTATTAGTTTAATTATTGTTCATGTGATTGGTTCCTTTGAGAGAATTGTGATTTCATGGAAAATCAAAGATCTTCTCATGATGGTTTTCAGAATTCTTGTCAACAACTTGAGATAGAAAGAAACAGAAGAGAAACATGTGATAATATGATAAGTGATATAATATAATAAAATATAAAAACAAAAAATTTATTAAATTAGTTATTTATATTAAACAATTTTTTATAGTGTTGAGGTGTCTATTAGTCATGTTAAGTGGAAATTGTAGTTTCAGTGTGCATGGAAGGTTCAACCTGTTTTGCTAATGGACTTATGTTGTGTGTGATGTTGCCAATGCTAACATGTGTCAGAGGGTGCTTATGGAATTCCATAGCATAAAATCTCCCAGGGTGTGTTTCTTTCTACTGCTACTCTACCTGGAAGGGTTCAATTTACTGTCTCTAATTTGTAAACCAGATGTTATTGCTCCATTAAATTATAATATATTTAATTTTTATGCATTTTTAGTGTAAAATGTTAATATTATTTATTACTTATATATTAATATTTTATAAGTTAGTTGACTGTAATAATTTTTGTTTTAAAAGTTTGACTGGTGATAATTGATATATTAAATTCATACAAGCGTTTAAGGGATACACTCTAAATATCTTCATCATTTACCTAAAGTATGGTCAAAAGGTTACCACAACGTTATTGGGGTATCGTAACTAGGTAGTCAACACGTGGCATTCTCATTTCAAAGTGTATAAAAAGAAGTAATTTATAGTGTAACATTTGTTTTTAGGGTTTAAGATTTAGGGTAACATTAAAAACCTTTAGACTAGCGTTTTTAACCAGTGATTGGACTTCTTTCATAATATATTTCAAAACAGCTTTTTATTTTTTGGTAAAATGTTGTAAAACTGTCCTACTATAGCCAATAAGTTCTTATAGATATTCTTTTCAATCTTAAATATAAACAATAAAAAATATATATTTTGATTTTAAATATAAATAAAATTTAATTAATTTTATTATATTTGATAAGATTATCTCTAAAATATTCTTTGTTTAATTGGCGTTCTATTTTTAATGACCTATTTTTATTTTTAATATCAAGTTTTAATAATGATAATTTTTTTTAAAAAAAAAAGCTTATTTTTTAAATGAGATTAAAAAAATTAAACAATGTTAATTATTTTTATTAGTCTGAAGTTAGTTTTATTTATTTTTATAATAGAGCCGGAAGGAGTAACTTTCAACTTTTGTTATTGTACAAAAACATGATGAATTTGTTTTTAAGGCTTAACAATTTTGTTAAAATTGAAAATAATGTTAGTTTTCATTGTTGTATTGCCTTCATCAACCAAATTGTCCCTATCTTATGTTGAAGTCGGAATATCTATGGGATGAAAAATTTGGAAAAGAAGTAACTTTTTCATTAATATGACATGAAAGACTCTAGACCAAAATCTAGTCAAATGCTAGTATTTTAGACATTCGTACTTGGTATTTAGATGTGGCAATAAGAGGAATCGAAGTCCACTGGTCTCTTACTTATGATCTTTTCATCCTCTTTGAACAGAACCTACTAGAGAGAGAATGAGATTTTGCAAGAAAAAATTATTATTCGTCAGTTTAAATATGTTTTTCATATTTGTAAAATATCTCATTTTGATTTTAATTTCTAAATTATTAATTTTTATTTTAATATTTTATATTTTTTTTATGTTTGATCTTACAATATGTCGTTGCACTGATTTCATTAAACGATAACGTGAAAGATAGTTTATAAAAAACTTTAATAAGAGAAAATGTATAGTAATAATAGAAAAATATAAATTATATATTAAAAGTTAACTTTATTATTTTTTATCAGATTTTTTTGTTGTTAGATAATTTTTTTGATTAAATTTTTCTATCACACATCATATATTAAAAAATTAAGTTTTTTTTATTAGATTTTTTGTTATTATTAAATAATTTTTTTAATTAATTTTTTCTATAAATTATATGTCACATAATCACTTAACAAAATTAATATAATAATAAATAATAAAATTAAACATAAAAATATGAAATATTAAAATAAAAATAATAATTTAAATAATAAAATTAAAATAGATTATTTTACAATTATGAAAACCTTATTTGGTAAATGCTACCATGTTCTATACATCTGCGGGAAGCATTGCAATATTTGTTGTGAAATGACTTTCCAAGACTTGTATGCAAGAGGAAAAGAAAAGCTGCATTGACTTTTCCACTTGGCAGGTAGCATATTGAGAAAAAAACAAACAAAACAACCTTATCAGTTAGGCCCCATAGTTGCTGTTACATATATTACACATTTTCAAGTACTTCTACGCTGGTCAAAGGTCAGACATCTTTTAACTAAATTGGTTTAAAATTTAATAAAATTAATGTTGATAGAATTAGTTTTAACTATTTCTATATGTTATTCAAACTTGCTTTTTAAATTAATTTTAATTTTAAATTTTCTATTAAACTAGAAATTAACCCACACGTTGCACGGATTTATGAATAAATAAATATACATGACATGATTTGGAGATGTTAGAAATATTATTAAAAAATATTACATTAAATTATAGAATTAAAAAATTAAGAAATAAAAAATCGTAAGGTTAAATGTAGAAAACATATATTTATAAAAATTTAAGAAACAAAAATGCTTAAGTTATTGTGGATGAATTGATGCTAAGTGCAATTAATGTATATTATGAAAATTCAAGTATAACCAAGAAATTAATGTGATAGGTAAGTGGATATTTAAAAAATTAGAATATGTTAGGAACAATGCAATAATAAAAGAAAAAAAATAAATGAGATAGAAAAAAACACTCAAGAATTTAACGTGAATCGACACATAATGTATGTTGTCTATATCTATAACTACATTAAAAAATATATTTTTTATTTTTGGTGTGTATTCAAAAGGTTTACAAGGGGTTGCTTATATAGAAATATATGAATAATGTCTCTCATCATTTACACAATGTGGGACTAAAAATCAAACTACATATTTCTAAAAATTCTTCCACTTGGAGTTTGATTTATATTACCACTTAATGTAGTACCTTCATCATCAATTATTCTCGAAGGCCAATGAGGTAATACAAATACTCAACTTATCAATTGTAATAGTCTTGGTCAACATTTCAGCTAGATTCTCTGATCCTGAGATCTTCAACAAAGACAAATCTCCATCACTTATCAAGTTTATAATAAAATGATACTTCAACTCAATGTGTTTGCATGTAGAATGAACGATTGGATTTTTAGCGAGATATATCTGACTATCACTAAATAATGGAAAATCATCTTGCTTCTTTCCTAATCCTTTGAGAAGGTTCTGCAACCATATCATCTCCTTGGTTGCTTCTAAAATAGCCACATACTTGGCTTCAGTGCTTGAAAGAGAAACCTTGCCTTGGAGTTTAGACTTCCAACTAATAGCAATACCACCCAACGAAAAGATGTAAATTGTTGTGCTTTTTCTATAATCTAGATCTCCTCCTAAATCTGCATCAGAAAATCCTTGTAAAGTGAGATTACTTCTTTTAAAAGACAAATGCATCCTTGAAGTGCCTTTCAGATATCTCAATATCCACTTTACACCCTCCCAATGCTCTTTTCTAGGATTGGATATAAATCTACTCACAACTCCCACTGCATGTGCTATGTCAAGTCTAGTACATACCATAGCATACATTAAGCTCCCTACTACAGATGCATATGGTACTTTAGACATGTAATCTTTTTCTTCATTTGTCTGAGGAGATTGCCTCTTAGAAAACTTTAAGTATGTTCTCAAAGGGGTATTCCTGGTCTTTGCATCTCTAACATTAAATTTGTTAAACAATTTTTCAATATATTTCTCTTGAGACAACTTCAAAATACCTTATAGTATATTTATGAAGATTCTCATGCCAAGAATTTGTGTGCCTAGTCCACGGTCGTTCATCTCAAAATTTTCTGCCAAATGTTTCTTCAGCGTGTTAATTTCTGTCATACTAGACCCTGCAATTAACATGTCATCAACATATAAAGAAAAAATAATATAACTATCAACACATTTCTTAACATCACAGTAGTGATCTTCTTCACATATGTGAAATCCTAAGTTTCTCATAAACTCATTAAACTTCTTGTACCCTGTCTCGACACTTGTTTCATGCCATACAAACTTTTATGAAGCTTGCTCACAAGATTCTCTTTTCCTTGTACTTCAAAACCTTCTAATTATGTCATAAAGATGTCTTCCTCTAGATCCCCATGCTGGAATGCAGTTTTGACATCTAACTGTTCTAAATGAATTTTTTTTGTAGCTACAATATTCAAGATAACTCTGATGGTAGTCATCTTAACAATAGGAGAGAAAATCTCTATGAAGTTAATTCCTTGTTTAGCTAAAATTCTTTCACTACAAGTCTCGCCTTATATCTTCTACTGCCATTAGGTTCTTCTTTTAACCTATAGACTTACCTGTTCTAGAAAGCTTTCTTTTGGTAGCTTAGTTAAAGACCAAGTTTTGTTCTTTTGAAGGGATTTCATCTCATCTTTCATTGCATACTCCCATTTAATAGATTTATCTTCATGAATAGCCTCAACAAAGTGCTTTGACTCACCAACATCAGTTAACAACAAATAATGCAATGAAGGAGAATACCTTTGTGGTGCTACTATTGTTCTGTTTGATCTTCTTACTTGGGTCTCAAAAGTTTTTGGCTTAATTGTTGGTTCTGGTTCTGACTCAGGTGTATTCTTCCTTTTATTGATTACATCATTTTCTAAAATTTCTTCTAATGCTACTTCTTCATAGTGCTCTAACTGTCTATTTGTACTTATGGATTATGCAAACCTGTCTTTATAGAACACATTTTCATTAAAAGTAACATTTTTGCTTCTTATAATTTTCTTGTTTTAGTCATCCCAAAATCTATAGCCATACATGTTAGATCCCTAACCAATGAAATAACATAATCTTGCCTTAGAGTCTAATTTATCTTTGCTATTAGAGTCTATCAAAATATATGAGACATAACCAAAGACTCTCATATGTGAAATATTTACCTCCTTTCCAAACCATACTTCTTTAGGTAACTGATAGTCTAAAGGAACTTATGGTCCTGATAGTCTAAAGGAACTTATGGTCCTCTATTTATGAGATATGTTGTTGTGTTTATTGCATCTGCCCAAAACACCTTAGGTAGGTCTGATTGGATCCTCATGCACCTAGGTCTTTCGTTCAAGGTTCTATTCATTCTTTCCACAACATCGTTTTGTTATGATGTTCCTTGCAATGTCTTGATCGTTTTGATCCTATTTCCTGAACAAAATTCCTTGAAATTTGTACTATCATACTCTCAACCATTATCAGATTTCAGACTTTTAATTGTTAGACTTGTCTGATTTTCAACCTCCTTTTTCCACCTTTTGAACACAAAAAACATGTCAAATGTCTTTTTAAGAAAATAGACCCATACCTTTCTTGTATAGTCATCGATGGTTTAAGGTTTAATACTAATCTTTTTCATATTTAATATAAATGAAATGAATGGCCAAAAATTGCAACTTGTTACACAATCATCGTGTATAAAACTCCTTTTAAGAATAAATCAAAAATCACAATTAATTCTAACTTCCAACTGTTTTATACCTACAAAGTCAAAAGGCAGCATATGAGTGCACTTTTACATCTAAATGTTGGTTCATCAATCCATTACCATCACTATTTTGGCACTCTAGACTCAGCATCTTAACCGCTAAACTAGTGTAACATCCCATATTTTGGCAATATATATAATTATATTTCGAAAATTTATCTCCTATCTATTCTTGGTTTATTTTATTTAAAATTTAATTTAAAAAAAAATTAGTAGTATATTGTTTAGGAAAGAATGAAAGAAAATAAAATTTTAGTTAGTAAATATTTGAAATTTAAATAAAATATAGAAATGTAGTCCTAAAAAGAATTAGGAAAAGAATAAAAATAACAAGAATTAGGATTAAAATTAGAAAAGAATTTTCATAAGTTAAAAATAGATTTTTTGAGAAATTAAGTAAATAAATAAATAATTATTTTTAAACAAATAAATTCATTCTAATCAAATAAACAAATTTTTATGGAAAAGAAAATTTAAATCAAATAGAATAAACTATAAATAAGATTATAGGATTTTTGAAAGAATTAAAAATATAAATAGAATTTATAGAAATTAAAAACAAAAAAAATAAGAAAATAAGAAAATAAAAAAGGAAAAGAAAGAAGAAGAAATAAAGAAAAGGAAAGGAAGAGAAATGAGAAAAGGGGGCGCTCGGTTTCGAACCAGTGTTTGGAGAAAAGAGAGAAGCTAAGCACGTTGCCAACTGGCTACCCATTTTGGGTTAAAGGTAATGGCCCAAAAACAATAATAACTTAAAGCGTTGAGTTAAATAGGAAAAAAATAAAACACAAAGGGAGAAAAGGCGTGGGGTGAATTCGAAGGAAGTAACATGAGGGTTGAAGAGAGTATTGGGTAATCAAGGGTTGCCATTTGACCGCTAGGCTCATCGCTGTTATTTTTACGAATTTAAATCTAGTTAACCTTTCGTAAAAACACATTAATCGTCATGGAAGCACCTTCGTCACCCCTAACCTCGAGACAAATTTTTTTTCAAAAGTTGGAAACTATACTCCAAGCCATCCATGCCTTACTAGTGCCACACCTACCACTGCCCTATCCTAGGAAAGCTTCGCCATGAAGGAATCGAGCACGAAGGTCTATATAAGGAGAATCAACCCTCAAAAAATCAGAAATCATAGAGAACTTCAACTTTAAAATTCTTTCTCGTTTCTTCACCAAATTACCTCAAATTTGTCCCAACAGTTTCAAAATTTTACTACAAACCTTTCTATTGAAAAAATTTGAAGAAAATACGCAAGGAAATGCGATTTCCCAAAGGTTGTAGAGCTTCGCCATTAACGAGTTATAGAAGCTTGAATCAAGGTAAGAGTTGTCTTTTCTCTAAATTTGATTTGTAAAACTATTCTATATCTTTTCATTTTGATTTTTGCATAGTTTCGTGATATAATTCACTACATCTCAATAATTGAATTAAAATTCATTCGTCTCAAACTCTATAAAAATTCGAATTCATTTTGCTTTCTTTGAACACGAATTGATCAATTAGAGGTTGGACATAGTTAAGAACAAGTCGTTGAAAGATTTTGGATAGTTTAATTGCCAAAAATGTTAAAGAAAATGAAGATTGAAAATTTGAAATCTCTAGTTCAAAACCAATGCTAGAGGTTGAAGACGAAGGGCAAAATTACCATTTAGCCCTTCAGTTCAAAAATTTACTAAATTACCCATTTCTATTTTCTTTTAACTCCTCTGTCATTTTGTTAATTCAAGTCTTGACATAAATTTAGAAGTAGCACTATCTTTATGGATGAGAATGAAATAAAATTTCTCAATCAATTTAATGAAAAATGAATTATTTTTGTAAATTTCCAAAAATACCCCTAAGAGAGAAAATTGAAAATTTAGGTATGTTTTAATCAAAAAAGTGAAGGGAAAATTTCAGGATCTGTTTAGAGACATGCCTAGACTCTTAATATCACCTTTTAAATTTCAAAATCCTTAAAAATAAACTTATATTTTTAAAATGACCAAAATACCCCTACCATATAAGAAAGAGCATTTTATCACTTCTAGGTCATTCCAACTTCAGGAAACATGATCTATATAATTATGCTTAGAAATATTAAGACCTTTTCCAAAAGTTAAGGCTTAATTATAAGAGAAAAATCTTTAAAAAAAGGGCAAATATTTATAAAATGACCAAAATACCCTTACTTTACAAAAATTCATTTTTAATCTAAATTTGGCTTACTAAACTTGGTAAATTATTTGTAATGTACTAAAAACCTACATATAAATTAGTCTAGGTAGAGTTGTGAAAAGAAAATCCTAGAAAATCATATTTTATGAAAATGGCTAAAATACCCTTATATCAAAAAAAAATAATTTTTCACTATTAGAACCCTCTAAGCCCAAGAAAGACAAACTTACAATACTTGAATAACTATATAAGATGGTATGAATTGAATATGAGGATAACATTACTTAAAGAACATATTTTCTAAAAATGACCATTTTATCCTTGCCCTATTATTTGAATATAAAATGTGTAGTTAATTATTGTGAATCATTGATTATACATTAGAATGTATTATGTTAATGATATGAATATGGTGGAATGATTTTACTATCTGTGGAAAACGTATATACTTGTTAACTATCCATTAGTGATAGTAATTTTTGAAAAAATCTTAGGATAGATGATGAATTGAGAAATGGGGGGAAATGGTCAAACAATGATAATAAAATCTAGAATGATTGTGATATAAAAATGGATACTATCCATAGATATCTGAACTTGTACCAAGATAAAATGAATAGTGGAGATGGCAGATGAAATAAGGAAGGTAGATTGAACTAAACCTTAACGAGTGAGAAATTAAGAATGAAAATGCAATGGTTGACCACAAAAGGTACCTAAGGAATGTACACAAGCTCTAGTGAGACTTTGGGGGTAGATAAAATGTCAAGTTGTGAACCGCTCGAATAAACAAGGTTGTCACAACACCAGCTTGGCATCCCCGACAAAGTTTAGCATTACCAAGATTCAGTTGAGTGTATCCTAGACTGAGTACCAGACAGGGTATGTACTCTCGGTCATCAACCAAAAAGTTGCAAATTAGATATTCAATGATACGCTCGTGTAAGCCTTCCCGAAGTTAATAGTGAAGGAGGCTACGAATGGCCCTAAAATGATTAGAAAACCTAAATAGGTACGAACGATGAAAGGAAAGACTACGATAGATAGACTACCCCTATTTTGTATGTATGTTCCAAAATTGATGACTCACTCCTACACCCCCCTCTCTTTTAGACTAAGCATGGCTGACAAATTTTAACCACTTTTTCATCTGACAGTGTTACCCCTAGAAGGAAGATGGACCTATGACAGGGTTCAAGGTGATGATACCTTCATAGAGTATGTCCGCTTTGCCTTCAGACTCGCCAACATTGTAGTACCCTAGCAATTCCACCATGTAGACTTACCAATAGTTCTTTCTCAAACCCTGCCTCCCAAGATTTTTAATGTGCCAACTAATAGGAGACGACCTCAAACTCGTCAACCTCTTCAATCATCAATGGGATTAGTATAGGCTAGCAATATTCATCAGAGGGATGAGTCAATTAATGAAAAAGATCCCTTTGAAACTTCTAATTATACTAGAATAAGTTGTTGAAGAAATTTTGTTTCTACTATTTTGTATCACAATGTTTAAAGAATGTATAACTTTTCTATCTTATGTATATTATATAATGAGAACTTGGAATGAAAGAATTAAGATGAGTTAGTTTGATTGACAAAATTGTAATTTCTCGGGTTAGTTAAGATGAAAATATTTATCTGCGCAATAACTCTAGAAATATTTTCTATTAAATAAAAGCAAGAAAAAAGGGGCTTTACAACTAGAGTATGTTCAGTGACAAAGCAACACATTTAGTTTTATTTATTTTATCCTTGAAAGCCTTAGACTGCCATGAAGTTGTTGATGAAGCTTCATTTCCTCGAGTCTTCCACATCGTTATGCAAACTCGAGCTTTATAGCCTACCTAGCAACCTTTGTCCATACCCTAGGGATTAAATTAATAAAAAATTAGGCTCGAAGATGCTATATAATAGAGGCATGGAAGAAGCAAAAAACCAAGGAACAACAAAGAGGAATTCAAAAATTCTCCTTAAATACAAGCCTTCTTCCATTTATTTCAATCCAGATAGTTTTGAAATAGCCACAAGTTTGTTTTTGTCCAAGAAATTAGAACAAAAGACAAAGGAATTGTGATGTTGAAGGTTCGCTGAAGCTTTGGTGGAATTTGCAAATCTCTCGCCGAAAATTCAAATTTAAGGTAGGAGGAGTCGTTTATTCTTCAATTTCTTTATGCGAACTCGTTTATGATTATGTGAATCACATTTTAGCACCTTAAATTTTTCAAAACAACCAAGAATTAATCAAATTTAAAATTTGAAAATCCCTTTAGGCACCATTGATGTTTCCCTTTGTAAAATTGGCTAAACTTTGATATGAATGGTTTATTTGTTTCGTTTATGCTTAGTAAAGGTAACAAAAAAGTAATAAAGCAATAATAAACACATAATAGTGGAGATTAATGAAAGTCAAACGTAGAAATAAAAGGTGAGAAGAGGAAGGCAACAAGGGAGGTGAGAATAGCAATACGAGGGGTCAGGAAAGAAAGACGACGAAGGGGTGAGAATAGCAAAACAGGGGGTGGGGAAAGAAGATGACGAGGGGGATGAGAATAGCATAATAGGGGGGTGAAGAAAGAGAAAAAAAAGTAGGAGAAAGAAATAGGAGAGAGAAAACAAAAAGAGGAAATGGAAGAAATAAACATAAATTTTTTAGTAAATGACGATTTTACCCCTTTTCTTGCTAATATGATTATAAATATTATTGTATTGTCTGGAAATTTTAATTAGTTATATTAATATTTCTACACTATATGTTCATGTTTGTGTGTATTTATTGTCTCTATTGATAGTAAAGGAATCCTTAAGTCTTATGAAATTGTCTCAAGTAGACAATAATTGGATAAATAACCATAGGATAAAATATGAGATATAGAATTGTGAGAGTTTGAGAAATGTACTCAACAGAGATTGAATGAAACTTGAGTGATGATCAATTAATTAATGTGAAAGAAAGTCATCATAGAAATGTTACCTCTAAGTTCAAAATTAGTACCAAAAAAGGAATTAATGAATAAAAGTGAGAAGAGAAGGATGAATAAAAAACCTAACAAGTGAGAATTAAGCATGAAGATTGCATGGGTTGACCACAGAAGGTACCTAAGGAATGTACACAGGCTCTGGTGAGTCCTTGGGAATAGATAAGATGTCAACTTGTGAACCACTCGAAGAAAAAAAGGTGTCACAAAACTGACTTGGCATCTCGACAAAGTGGATCATTACCAAGATTCGGTTAAGAGTATCCTAAATTGAGTACTAGGCATGATATGTATTCCCGATCGTCGACCCAGAATGCAAACTTGGATTTTTGTTTACACGCTGATGTATGTCCTCCTAGAGATAGGAGCAATGGAGGCTACGAAGGGCCTTAATGATTAGAAATCCTAATTAGAAATGTTACAATGAGATGAGAGTATGCAATAGTTAGAAATGATATACTTGTCTATGTGTTTAAGGATAGTTGACTCACTCTTATAACCCCACCTTTCAGATACTGATGGCGGAAGAATTCCACCCTCTGTTTCACCTAACGATCATACCACTAGGAGGAAGATAGACCCATGACCCACTGTTCGAGAATGACACCTTCACTGGATTTGTGAGATTTACCTTTAGGTCCCTAGTGCCATATCCCCTTGGCAACTTTCTCACATAGATATCCCTGTCATCTTAACGCAAACGTTGCTGACCAAATATACTAGAGTTCCTCCTAATACTCCAACAACTCCCAAATGCTCTCGTCCCCATTCAGATCCAAATTCTTCTACAAGCTTTGCCCCAAACAGAGTTAATAGTCCAGTAGAAGAAAAAACAAATCTCAGAGGAAGAAGACCCCACTAAGCATTCTAATTAGAGGTCACGGAGGGAATTATAAGTTTTAATAATACCTAGGGAACTAGTATTTCCTTGTTTTAGATGAATGTATAAATACAACTAATATTTTGAGATCTGGTCCTTATCGTTGTACTCTTGACCTTATCAATATATATTCAATTGAGTTTCAAAGTTCAATTATATGTTGCGTGAATGACACGATAATAAATAGGCATCCGTAAATTATAACTCCTTGGCGAGTGATGTTTATTAAATTTCATTTTGTTAATAATTTGAAATAAAAATCCTTTAGAAACCAATGTTTTATTAAATCAGATAAGTGAAAAAGGGCATTACAAATATACTTTCCTATTGAGGTCGAGGACGATGAGAAGAGTTTGAAGATAATATTTTTTTAGTGTTCGGTCATGTGCATATTATGCACATTATGTAATTTTTATTCTTTTTTTTTAGTAAGAAATCAATTTTTCATTACATATTTTTTTCATTATAAAAGAAAAAAAATTTATATACATTTTGGGATCCAATTAAAGTAAATATTTT